>VCJN01000574.1:10000-222346 GCA_006384855.1 Tetraselmis striata | reverse complement strand
GCGCGTGACACACGCGCTTACACATACGATACAGCAGCAGGTACTCGTACATGAATGATGCTACGATCATACAGTACCCGTACAGAGTATGCCATTATTCTCACACAACCTCTGTGCATTGCCCTGGCCTAGACGCCCCCGTGGAGATCCCCGTGAACGAGCAACGCCGCGCCAAGCAAGTCTATGGCAAGTTGTGGGGCAAGTCGCACACCGTTACCTCGCTCATATGTGTAGATTTCGGCCACGCCCACGAAGTCGAGGCTGAAGAGCTGGACGCCTTTCTGGTGCATATGGAGGAGAAGATTCGCAAGCGCCAGGCACTAGAGATGGCGCCCCCCCGAGGATCGGGCGCTCATAGCCAAGAAGCAAGCCGTCTCTCACGTCCAGGACTGCAACCGCCCGGACAACAAGGCCAAAGACAGGCGAAAGTGCGAGATCTGAGGCCATGTCGGGCACAACCGTGCGACTTGCCCCAACATGGCCCCCGCAGATGCGGTGCAGAACCTCCCGTCCACGCAGATCGCGCGAGGCGACTGAGTAGTGAGGATGCTAAGCACTGCATGGTGCTGCTCGTACTCCCGTACGACTACTGGTACAGTTCGTGCAGCGCACATAGTATGTTATATAGTAGTCATGCTCGGGTCATAGGATGCAAGGGAACTCGCCGCGGCTGATGGCCTACCCCGGGGCGGCGGTTTAATGTTCCCCTTTCGGTCTTTCTTGTCGTTCCTTGGCTTCAATGCTTCCCTTGACCCTTTGGTTCCTGGCAGCTTGGCGACTTCGTGGTTCCCTTAGCTCTTCCTTGGTTCTTGGCTCCCTGGCCTCGTGCTCGACCTTGGTTTCATGCTTATGTCTCTCTCTTGCTGGCAACCTTTCCTTCTTGTTGTTAGCTATGTGTAGTGCGCACTATGTTAAAGCACTGATGTAAAAAATATATATTTACTATTAGTCATGCTCGTCGGGCAGATGTGCTGTCCAATTTGGACAGTTCTGACTTACACCTGAAGGGCGATTTGTAAAAAATGGCCGTGGGCACAAATAAGACTGCACCCATTAGGTGCAAATAACACCACCATATTAAATAACGCGAAGCGTCGCCTTCCCATGTCTTTCGACGGGATCGCTGTCCAACGGCCGTCATAGAGACGCGTTTCTAGGGTTTTATTGTTGCCAGTCCAGTCCCGCCCTCGGTGGGCGAACAAAACTACCGGTCGTACCCCCGCTCGCCGCATCTTGGCGCGTAAGTCGCGCGCGGATCGCGCGGTTTTTTTCCGCCCCCGGGATCACGCGGTTATGCGTCGTCCCGCGTGCGCGGCGGTACTGGTAGTACCGGTACGAGTCGTATGGGTTCGGGCGGTTCCCGTACCGGTGCCGTGGGTGAGGTGAGCAAGGGGGTGCACCGCACAGTGCGTGGTATCGCATGCTTGGCTGCGGACCGGGGTGCCCTCTCATCGCGGGGCACTCGGTGCATCACCCGGGCTCACCAGGAGGCCTTGCTCGCAAGAGATTTCCTCGGGGTCCTGAGCTTGGTGGCCGCTCGAGAGCGTGCTCGCTGCCTCATCAGACGGCGCAGATTCGTCTCCCATCCCGTTGCTGAAGCTGCACAGCACGTCCGAGGATCACCTACACACACACGTGCTCGCGTGGCCCGGACTCTGAACCGTGTGCGCATCACTCATCCATCCCGCCTTATGCGGGAGGCGGGCCGCTTTTAGGCGGCTTGCTGTGTTGATTTTCTAATTCTGGGGAACTGCCCTTTTTGTAATTCACACCGGTGCCGGTACATGACGTTCTTTGCAATCGTCGTTTTCCCGTTTGTATATCGAATACATGTCGGCACTGGTGTGGATTACAAAAAAGGCAGTTCCCCAGAATTAGAAAATCAACACTGCAAGCCGCCTAAAAGCGCCTCGCATCCCGCATAAGGGGGATGGATGACTGGTACAGTCTCGTATAGCGACTAGCTGCTGGTAGCATAATAAATGCTAATACATGCTAATACAAGCATAATTCATGTACACCGCTGTGTACGACAGCTGGCAATCTCCGGCAGGTGGGCCCCTCGCGCAAGCCGATGCGAGGCCAGCGCCAGCTGGCGCGGGGCCGGTGACGATGCTGTACCTTTTCGATTGCGCCGAGCTTCATCGGGGTTTGCTCGGCGAGCTCGTCCTGCCCGATACAGGGTATAAATGCCAGGCGGTTCAGTGCCGCATGCTGGACGTACTCTTCTCAGATCGCCGTACTGCATACACCTTCGGTACGACCAGACACCACAGACCCACGACGCGCGACACAGCTGTCGACTACTCTATCAAAACACCGCAGCTCCTCGTGTCTCCAGGTGTCAGAAGACTAGGTGTCTCGAAGCCTGCGATAAGTAGCCAGCAGCCACAGTCCTTCCCACACCGGCGACAAACAACCACTCCAGCACCGGCGCGAAGTAGTAGGTCTCCGGTACCTGCCCCGAAACGACACCGGCCGCGTCCTGTCCCCTACGTGACTAACGACAAGTCTTTTCGGCAGTGCGGGCACTCAACTGGCGAGCTACAGCCACTCTGGTCTCAAACGCAGGATCGCCACGATCCAGACCAAGTAGCCTGCCCTCGGAATGGCTGCCCGCACGGGTAACATGGCGGTCGCCGCGTTCCCTGTCTCGGAGCGGCACTGCCTCGGGACGCCTTCCCGGCGGCCCGCGGCCCGCAACACCCGCGTGCAGCGCGGTGCTGTATGCAGCATCTCAACCAGCCGAGAGAAGGGTGCAACCACGTTTCTGCACGGCGTTGCGGTGCCTCTTCGCGTTCCGCTGGTGGGGCCGCTTCAGCCAGCACCTCTCGAGGCTATATACGACTACGACTACGACGGGGAGGGCTTCTCGCCTGGCGGCTTGTCCCTCGATCGCGACGGGAGCACGCTTGGACTGGAAGTTGCTGAAGAGGCCGCCGTGGGTCTGAAAGCACGCTTTGCAGAGGCTCTGGAAGGCGTACCGACATGGCCGCGGACCTTGCTGGTGCGCGAGCGTCCCATCCCACGACCCTGCCCTATCACACCGCATTGATGTTCCCATTTCACGGCCACCGTCACTGTCACCGTCGTGATGACCCGTACCGCCGCTGATGCAGTGCTGTCTACAGGACGTAGATATCCGTAATAAACAAAAAACTACCCGTACAGGTACTGGTACCGATACCGTGAAACATTTTAAATGGCGACCATACGATCGATTGAATTATGTCGGCGCATTTTGAGCGTATTATGTCGGGTGATTGCTTGTTACTGTGCTGATTATATGGGGCGGGCGAACTATGACTGCGTATATACAGTAGCGACGGACCGTCCTGAATAAACTACGAGTATACAGTGCAGGAATGTAATACCCGTCGTAGCCAGCTGGAAAAATACCGACGTTATACCAGTACTTCGGTACGGGTACCTTTTGCTCGCTATTTTAATCCTTGCTGTTGTAGGTGCCCGTCATCCGATACGAACATTTAGGCTACCAGTAAGGATTACGCCACTCCGTCGAGCTAATAATCCTTACAACTGTTGTTTGTTCTATGATATTTATTAGTCGCTACAGGCTTTCACAAATGCGCACTAAAAAAAAACTAACTTTCGTTCTATGATTAACATACAAGTACATTCGTTTTGTTCCGTGCGTACATTATTGTCGCACCGTTGTAGTCGCAGACGCCGCCATGTCTGCTTCGCGAAATCTTGAATCTTTGCAAATGCCCACTCGTCTTCAGCTCATTGTCCAAAGTGAATCGAAGTGAAATTCGCACAAAAAAGTTTTCGCGCTGAAACTGTGTGTGTGTTCTGCAGCTCTGCTGTGCGAGCAATGTCGTGTGCGCCACTGCACGGGGCGCCATGTCCGTCAGCGTCTTCCCCATGACACAGCTGTACGGATGGAGTGACAGCTTCACTGGCACCGTGTCGAGCGCCTTCTTCATCGGCTTCACGCTCAGCAGCCTGTGCGGTGCCTACGCCTCCACCAAGCTCAAGCCTGAGCACATGCTGACCGCGGCCGTGGCAGGGACTGCCATGTTTACCGCGCTGACACCCCTTGCGGCACAGCTGGACCCAGAGACGGGTGCGCTCCTGATTGCAGCACGAGTTGCGACCGGCGCGAGCGAGGGTCTCATCTACCCCGCGCTGCAAGGCCTTGTCACCAAGCATGTCCCAAAGGAGAACCGCGCTCAGGGCCTTGGTCTGTGTTACTCTGGTGCGGAGATGGGCAATGTCGCTGCGCTCACCACCAGCCCCTTCTTGATTGACAACTTTGGCTGGGCCTCCAACTTCCATGCATTTTCAATGCTGGGCCTTGGCTGGCTAGCCGCCTGGACAGCATACTTTGGACGGGATGCCAGCAGTGTGGCAGCGGCCCCCACTGCACCCTCGAGGGTGGACAAGAAAGTGGAGGCGGCACAGGATGCAGCCCCTGTGCCATGGCGGGAGATTCTGTCGAGCCCAGCGTACCGCGCGGCTGTAGCTTCACACTGCTCGTACCAGTTTGGCAACTTGGTGGCTCTGTCCTGGCTTCCGACTTACTTCCACCAGCAATTCCATGCCGACATGGGGAGCTCGGCAGCGCTCAGCGTCATGCCATGGATCTCCGCCATTGCAGCCACCAACCTGTCGGGCTGGACTGCAGACCAGCTTGTCAGCCGGGGTGTGTTGAATACCACAACCACGCGGAAGCTGATGCAAACGCTGGCCAGTGCAGGGCCTGCCGCGTGCATCACCCACTTGTTACTATCCTCTGGGCACGACATGAGCTGCATGGAGGCCATGCTCACGCTGAGTGCAATGATCAGTCTTCTGCAGTTCAAGGCAGGTGGCTATGGCCCCAACTTCATGGACCTGAGCCCAAAGCATGCAAGCCTCATGTGCGGACTTTCCACTTCGGCTGCCGGCGTCTTTGGAACAGCGGGCATCATGTACACTGGTGCTGTGCTGGAGCACCTGCACTCCTGGCCAGTGGTCTTCGGCAGCATGGCAGTCGTCCAGCTGACAAGCCTGGGCCTGTTCTTGAAGGATGGGTCTGCGGAAGAACAGTTTCAGCAGTGAGATTGCGGTAGACCCAGTCACTATTTGTGTCATGAATAACTGTATTTTTTCCTAGTGTAGCATACATGCGGTTTGTATGTGCTCTTGCTGCAACATGCACAGGGCTAAGATTATAATAGAGCCAATTGGGGCCAATGATATGCTCGCCCCAATTGGGACATTGAATAGATAGATTTTTCCGATGGCAGTCCCGAGATGGCTGTTAACATTTAATGAGAGGATTCCCTCCGGTGATTGCATTTAGCATCACTGTCATGTTAACGGGGAGTTTAAACGAAATAATTACTCCGCATCATTCAATGGGTTTGTCATGTTGCCATATAATGGAAAACAGTCATCATGCAACGCCACGACAGCTTTCATAGATGTGAATTACAGCATGCCCAGCGCAGCAACTCTCCATGGCCACCGTGGCGGCAGTGAGCTGTGATCGCCATGAGTGTTGACAGCATATGGATCACCGTCAGGGTCTGCCGCTTAGTCTCGCCGTAAACGGTGCTGCGCCGGTATACAGCCACAAATATTTTCGACAAATCATCAGGTATGCAGAGCTGCTCGCCAATTATTATTGGCCAGTAACAATGGTTGTATGTATTACACTGTTTTAATACTTGCGCTGTCAGTAATACCGTATACCGAACGCCAATCGCGATTTCTGCTTGTGTGCAAATACTTCTTTGTGGATTACTGTACGAGCACCGTCCGTCTGCTAGAATAAAACGTACAGGTACTACCCGCACGACGATCGTACGACCAGCAGTAGCGATGCGGCTGCTCGTACTGGTAAATCCTTCGTTCTGATGGCGCTGCGTGCGTGCTGCAATACAACACGTCGTGGTGATTACATGTGCTAGGTGCAACATTCAAGAAATCCATACAGAAATCCAGGAGGAAATCCACCTATGGGCCACCACCAGAGGCGGGAACCGCCATGGCAGCCCCCGACCAGGCATCGCCACCCGCCTGCCGCCGCTCCACGCAATAGGGACGCTCTCCCCAGCACACAATCCCAGGCCACTCCCAATATACAATACTCTGTATTATACTGCTACGGACATACTGATTAGTATGCTAGCTGCAACATTCAAGAATTCCATGTTTAAATCCAGACGAAGGAAATCCAGCAACGGATACGCTACCAGTAGGAGAAAATACCTTTACTTTTTTTTCGCCCCCGGGACAGGACTTGCAGTGAAACACTTGCAGAGTCTCGACGACGGCCGTTTAGGCAGAAATCCAGTTACGGAAAGCCCTCGGTACGCGACGCTCCGTTATAGTCATCAAGCAAATTGCCGAAGCATTCTGCAAGACTAATTGGAGGCCAGTGACGGAATTTCCGACACTGTTGTATCACCGTCTAAAACACTGCCATCAAAATACCCGACACTGACCACGAAAGGTCCGCCCTACCCGTTTGGGCGTTGGCCCATTCGAGTAGTGCGAGTTGGGGCAAGCCCCAACCCGCGGAGCAAAGAATTTCGGGAGTGCGATACATGTGCAACAAAGAAGGCAATAATGTGAGGGAGGGCCCGACGCCATAGCTGGAAAATTTTCCCATTCCCAGTAAAATCCAAGGCGCCGTGAAGGGAGGGGGGGACCCCGCCCAAAATGAGAGGCAGTTAAGTCCTCGCTCGGGTGTTGACGCAATAACATGACTACTAATTAAATCCCTAAACTCCGGAACTAACAACCCAAAATTATGACGGTGATACCCCCGCCCACCGCAAACACTCCACCAACATATGTTCGATAGTCTCAGATTCACCGCCAGATGCAGGGCAGTGTTCCAGGAACCGCTCAGGCATGGCATGAATCCGGGGCAATCGCTTCGGTGGGCAGTGGGAAATACTCGGGTGTGTAATTGTATCATAATGTGCAGCCCGGCCACAACCCCCGCGGGGACACCCACACCGTACTGTGGCAACGGGTTTGACGCATAAGACGCCTGGACATATAAACCCCAGGTTTTATTGCGTTCTAACGATGCCGACGATTCGTAACGCGCGCGCCCACACCGATGCCTTTACTAGTATATACTTTTCCTAGGACATACCTTTACTACTGGCCCTTTGTGTTTATTAGTGACACGAGGTAACTGCAAAAGGCGATCAGGAAACCACCCGAATAGGCAATAGAAAACGTCCACTACAGCAGTTGCGAGGTGGAAGCAGCACCAGAAGAGGGTGCCCAATGAGCACGGGCACATGCATCAGACTTGGCCGTCTGCACTTCGCTTTTTGTGTTTATACTGGCCTGTTTGTAATTCACACCAGTATAGGAGATACTACTGCTACTACTACACTACAGTAGTGCTCTACTTAATGCTGCTACAGTGCTACCGGTATATACCGTATTGCCGATGACGGGCTACTGGGAGTGACGCCGCGCGCCGCGAGCCGCTCGCGCCGCGACTCCGCGAGGGGCGCGCAAACCCAGTACTGTATCGTCTGAGCAGCAGCGCAGCAGCCCCCTCCGCTCCTGGTGGGTTAGGCTCGACTCGGGGCATCCATCCGGCGCGACGAACCGGCGCGAAGCGCTCTCATCCGTCCGTCAGCGTTGACGACGTCCAGCTCACCTTTCTGGTAGGCTTACAGCGCACCGTCTTGCATTCTCCGGCCGCGAATAGGGCCGTGACTCGTCACTGTATATTCCTCCCTGGTGCTGGTACCCACGACACAAAATCGTCGTCAGGACCAGTGTCACCCGCTGTTATTTTGATCGTGATTGCTACTGTTACGACTGGTTGTACGGAAGCCACGCGGAAGTGCAATTCTGCCGCATTCGCGCTCGCTCGCCGTTTTATTTGCGGCGGGTTTCCAACCTCACCGCAGGGACTCGACGACGATAAGCCTCTTCTCCGGAGTCCAGCCCACACATCTGGGCTGAGCAGCTTGGCCAAGGCAGCGGAACCCCCCCCCCCCCCCCCCCCCCCCCCCTCCTCCTCCCCGCCCCCCTTGGAGTTTGGAATGGAGGACGGCTGCGAGAGCGACCCGTACCCTTTGAAGCCAACGGATGTTCCGAAGTGGGGCGCCCAGTCCTTGCAGTTCACCCGCAATCTCAAGACCGCCGATGGCCCGGCCCCTCTGCGTATGGGTGTCCCTGGCCACCCATCCTACACCTTTTACCGCTTCTCTGACACCCTGACCATCTGGCCAGGCTCTGCCTGGCAGGTCGCCTTCAACAAGAACCTCTTCTGGTTGCACCAGGGTATTTTCCTGGCGTTTGTCCTACTCTTCTCCTTCCTGCATGACAGCCCTCTGGTGAGCAGCCTTACCATCCAGCCGGCCACTGAAGGCCGCCTGCACTCTGTCGGCATCTTCACCGTCACCTTTTATAGCGCAAGCGTCTACGCTACTTACCGCGCCCGCGCTGACGAGATCTTCCGTACAAATGGCTCCATCACGATCGCCACAGGTCTCGCGCCTCGCCTGGTGGGCTGGAGCTATAGCAAGGTGGGTGGCCTCTTTCATTACTGCAGATACATTGATTCTTACGGTGGGAGGAGCGGTGGTGGGATCTATTGCCGTTCACTCCTCCTCTGCCTGCTGACCTTCTTCTCGCCGTGAAGGCACCCAACTTCGCTTGACTGTTCTCCTGGGTGGTGTGCCAACAGGCACGGGCAGTGCTCCGCTATGCCAACGCGATGATGTTTGCTAATTACGCCAGCATGAGCGGCCCAATGGACGAGAAGAAATGGAGCCTGGCACACTCCAGAGGCCTGCTTGAGACCGCAGAGGTTGAGTTGCTGCTGGCATCGGGAGGCGACTTTTCCACGGTCATCTACTCCTGGGCCACTGCAATTGTCCGCGAGGCGTATGACGCCGGCGTGCTGGCGATCCCGGAGATGGCTGCACTGCTGACTCATCTCGGAACCATCCGCGGCCTCAGTGCCAAGCAGATTGGGCGGCAGCTGCTGCAAGTCCCGCGCCCTTACTTCCACAGCATGTGCCTCAGCGTCCACATTATCATACTATGTGTTGGATGGAATGCCGCCAACTACTGGGGCAGGTCCCTGCGAGGCGAGTGTTTTCAAGCAGCGAATGCGCAAGGAGACTCCAACCCGTGCATCGCCGCTGGCGCCATCACCCTGCTTGCAGCGTGGCTCTTAATGTTCCTAATGTACGTTTTGTACGAGGTGGCAGCCTACCTGAGTGACCCTGTTGGCAACGGCCCAACTGACTACGACCTCTCTGTGGATTTGGACAAACCTGTGGCGCAACTCCCTGCGCATGCTGCATACCTGCTCGGAACATGGGTTCCCGCCGGCAGTGACCGCTACAGTGCTCCCAAAGCACTGAGAAGCAAACGTTGCGATGTATAGATGAGTAGGTGGAAATCTAGCCGTCCACCCATTCGTTGAAGAGTTAAGCCACCGTGGGGGGGGGGGGGGGGGGGGGTTACATACTATTTATCGACTCAAGCTGGCTCTGTTGTAAGGACTGGCCATTATCAGCTGTTTAGCTGGGAAGGTGTAACATCAATACGCCTGGAGGCCAGCACAACTGGGAACGCAAAACCTGTACGCAACCGCCATCCCATAGCCGAGCTGGATATGAGTGTTAATGTTGCATGCATACTGTAATCACGCTTCGGGGTTCACGGTGTATTCCTGTTGTTGACGACTGTTCCTGGTAAGGTGTGGCAGTGATGCAGGCGCATGTTAAAACATCACCCATCGTTATTCCATGAAGATAAGAATAAATTGATATTCGGTATGATTAATACCGAAATGCAGCAGGTAGTGGTGGCATCTGTTTGCCCAATATTGAGTACATCTACCGGTACCTCTTGCGATAGTATTGTCTTGCAGCCCAAAGGGGAAGTGCATTTATTCATGGGGTTTACGCGACCGTAGCTAAGTGGCTATCACTCGTCAAAGTACCCATGCAGGTATTAATTACCAGGCATCATCACTCATCTCGGCAGTGGGTACATTTAAATGTTCCTTTACATAATGTTGTTATTCCAAAGATCATCAGTCGGTGTATTTGAAGTTTGAGCGGCTGCCGAGCTGCTGTCGAGCGGCACGCGATGGGGTGTCGTGGCCATCGCGCGGTGCCAACTATCTCCCATCCGGTCGCCGCCGTCGCGGGGGGCTGTCAGAAATCATATGTAGATGATATCGCCATATTGTTTGTTGTTGTTCTATATAAGTCATCTTGCTTGTTAGACTAAGCCGTACAAACAACACATAATTGGCTATGTGCTGAATTTAAAATCTGTACCGGTACCAATACCGGTGGTACCCCGCGGTTTATCCATCAGCATCATATTTGGTCCAGTCAGTCTTATATATACACACGCGTCCTATCTGTCGATGATCATTATACGCACATGCGACAGACGAATTGACCGATTACTAGATTGACCGCAAACTGACAACCAGCGGGCTGCGTGTGGGCCGGGCCCCTACTAGCACTTGTACGATCTATGAGTAGAGAGCTGCCTCAACCGCTCCCGCGGGAGGGGTTGAGGCCGGGTGTGTATTTCCGAAAACACGGCTTTTTGAATCGAATTGAAATGTCGAACGGTTTCTTGAATCGGGGGCACATGGGGCCCCGCCCCTGTAGCCCCCAACCTCCAGTTTAATGTTTGTATAGCATCCCAATGAGATAATTAGACTATGTACCCATCATATTTCCAAGGCATGTGATGCTGCCCGTTCGGCTGGGGCATGACGCCGTGAGGATGGCCCCCCTCCGTGAGCCAGACGGGCACTGCCCGTCCGCAGTTGCGGCCAACGGGAGGCCGTTTCAGCACAATGCTACGCAGCAAGCATACAAGTATTATACCGGGAAATACGCGACAAAGACGATAAACTATTCTTTATAACTAACCAACGTACTGCGGAATTTAGATTTCTGCTCCATTTCCCCGATTTGGCACCCGCTCGGTGCGCTGTGGTGTTTCGGTGGTTCTAGCCTTGCGCCAAACAACGCCATTGATGAAAAAAATTACAAGTGCGATAACCTGTGTACTGCCGGTTTTAACTTATGGGTGTGAAGTATGGGGCATGGATAGAACTATCGGCGCAAATAAATTACAAACCGTACTCAAACAGTGCTTGCGGTGCCTCATTGGGGTGGGTAAAAACTTCCCCGGGGTGGCCACTGCACCGATGATGCGGGAATTGGATATTGCGCCCATAGAGGCTACGGCCGCTGCGGCATGGGCTCGGGCGTTCCTTAAAGAATCCGACTTGAATACATGTATAACCCATTTAGTAGATCAACCAAGTCGGGCGCGCCCTAACACGTGGACGTCATGGACTGTGCGGTGGTTAGATCGACAAGCTAGGGCGAACGTAGGGCTAGCTGAGGGGGCGCACCTTCCACTTATTGAGTGGAGGTCACTAGCCGCGCGCGATGCCGCTAAACTAGTAAAGGCATCGGTGTGGGCGCGTTTACTTACGAATCGTCGGCATCGTTAGCACGCAATAAAACCCGGGGTATATATGTCCAGGCGTCTTATGCGTCAAACCCGTTGCCACAGTACGGTGTGGGTGTCCCCGCGGGGGTTGTGGCCGGGTTGCACATTATGATACCATTACGCACCCGAGTATTTCCCACTGCCCGCCGATTGGCCCGGATTCATGCCATGCCTGAGCGGTTCCTGGAACACTGCCCTACATGTGGCGGAGGTGAATCTGAGACTATCGAACATATGTTGGTGGAGTGCCCGCGGTGGGGGTATCACCGTCATACTTTTGGGTTGTTAGTTCCGGAGTTCAGAGATTTTATTAGTAGTCAGGTTATTGCGTCAACACCTGAGGACTTAACTGCCTTTATTTTGGGTGGGGTCCCCCCCTCCCTTCACGGCGCCCTGGATTTTATTGGGAATGGGAAATTTTTATGGCGTCGGGCCCTCCCTCACATTGCCTTTTTTGTTGCACATGTATCGCACTCCCGAAATGCTTTGCTCCCCGGGTTGGGGCTTGCCCCAACTCGCATTAATCGAATGGGCCGACGCCCAAACGGGTAGGGCGGACCTTTCGTGGTCAGTGCCGGGTATTTTGATGGCAGTGTTTTAGACGGTGATCCAACAGTGTTGGAAATTCCGTCACTGGCGTTCAATTAGTCTTGCAGAATGCTTCGGCAATTTGCTTGATGACTATAACCGAGCGTCGCCTACCCAGGGCTTTCCGTAACTGGATTGCTGCCTAAACGGCCGTCGTACGCTGCAAGGGTTTCACTGGTACCAGCCCTGTCCCGGGGGCGAAAAAACAAATCGTACGTTCACTGCCCGCGCTGGCGGTGAAAGTGGAGGTGGATACTCTGTGGAGGAACCGGTAATTCCGGTATGCTTTCGTTCATAACACTACTACTATCCGTGGACAGCACCGTCTGTCTGACAATGGTTTCAGGAGTAAGGAGGACAAATGCTGTTCTCTATATTTCTGTGCAACCGTCGTTGATTTTGGGACCTATATCGAATGACAGACGATGACCGGGTCGGCCGGCACCCCGAATTCCCGTCGAATTCCCGTACCCCGGTTGCTATCGATTTCTAACCGGCAACAAGCGCTGCCAACAATTCTCCGTTGTTCAGCGTTCTCTTTTGGGGTCACATGACCCCAGTATCATTTGTTGCACCACTGTACACGCAAGTGGCGGCGTGGCATGGGGCGCAACAGTAAGTTACAGTGCCGTATTCCGGCACGCGCGCAGTCCCAGATCGCGGCCCTGCTGCTGCAATATTTTGATGCTGCACGCGCCGGCTACAGTGGCGGGCGAAGGCTGCCGACGGCTCGATGGGCGATCACCCACAGCGAGCCGACGGCTAAGTGAATTACAGGAGCTGGGGGAGCAGCCGCTCGACGGCTTCCTGTGGACATCGCACTCGCTGCGCAAGGGCGCCGCTACTGCATCATACGCCAGCTTGGCGATGTTCCATGGCGACGTAGGGCGGGAGGAGCTTCTCTTGGCATGCTGGGCGGCCGCTCACGTCGCGTGCCACTACCTGTATGTAAGTACGGATTACTGGAATTCAATTAGTCGCTGGTCGCTATGTTTCGGATTAATTTTTTAAGATTACGAATATTACGCAAATTTATCATGAGATGGATCCATGTCGAAAAAGTAAAAGTTCGCCCCGGGACATTGGCAGAAGCCGCCTCAGCACTTGACCTCTCGCGCCAACTGCAGTCGTAGATCTGGCATAGCTCCATGTCGTGCTGTCGGGTTTTAGCCGTTGGTATTGGGTAAGGATCTAATCTTTATTACATAGCATGGGCTAGCTGCAAAAAAGATCTTTCAATCTGTCCTGTCCTGAATTACAAAGCGCTGCCACATGTAGGGCGGTAACAAATCTAGCGCTACTTGTAACAGAAGAACTTGCACTGCCGGGATATCAATGCAAGCCCCTTTACTCATACTCATATAGGCATGGGCGACACGCGGAAACCAGTGACTAGGGACCAGCCTGGAGTTATTTTTTAAGAGTAGCTGCTTTCCACAGTGTAATGGCCTGCCTGAGAGTGCCTGGCCTGCCTTAGCACGCTTGCAGCAGAGCCAACAGGCGCTGCATCTCAAGCGGACAAGTTGGCCTTGAGAAACTCGACGATCATGCGGATCGCCTCGGTGGCAGCGGCGGCGACCTTGGGGTCGCCCCACTCGCCACGAGCGCACAAGAAGCCATGCACCTGGTCATCAAAGGCCCGGTGTACGAAGCTGCTGGCAAATGGGCCTGCCTCCAAGACAGGTTTTGTCTGTGCAGACAGACGCAATACAGTGTGAGAGCCAACGCAAGGCTAGGCGCGGCTGAGGGGCGTCACACATCCAGGATGGAGGTGTTTCAAACAGTGTCAGGGCATGGCGACGAGCTGGCCTGTGGGGATGGCATCATTAGAACTTACCGCCGACACGTCATCATCCTTGGTAGGCAGAAGGATCACAGGGCACTGAGCCGCGGCTGCGGCCGCGGCTCCCTTATCCGGCAGCAAGCCGAATGAGGGATGAGCGGCCCCGATCGCGCCGTAAGCAGGGTCGGCCGCTGCCTGGATAGTCATGGCTGCGCCCCAGCAGAAGCCGATGGCGCCCGCCCGACCCTCTGCAGCGCCGCACTCAGAGCGCAGCAGCGCCAACGCCGCGTCCATGTCAGCCTTGACCTTGCTGTAGTCGCTGATTGCCTGGAGCCATGCCATCATACCGTCCTCGGGCTTTGGGGGGAACTTCTCCATGGGCCATGGAGCGCCCCGTAGGACATCGGGCACAGCCACAGTGAATCCTGCCTTGGAAATCTGATCCGCTACCTGGAAGATCTGCGCCATGTTGAGTGGTGCATGGCGCGTCCCCGGGGGGGGGGGGGGGGGGGCAGGTATGCTCAGTGTGGCAGGCATGAGGAATGGCAGCTGCCCCTCCCTGAATGCAGCCATTATCTCTGGCAACCCCAAAAATGCAAGCTTTCCAAAGAGGCCTGCGTGCCCATGCCAAGTCCAGTCACTGCATGACGTGCCGCTCTATCCGATTGCAGCACAGGGTGAGGGCTTGCGCAGGGCTGCGAGAGCGCACCTGCGGGAAGGGGAAGCCAAAGATGTCGTACACCAGGACCACCGCTGGCCCGCCAGAGCCAACGGTGTAAACCTCCATGTCGCCAAGCGTGTGTCCTGGATAGAGATAAACTTGGCGTTCATTTCGCGGCACCCGCACGGCAACTAACTAAATACCAGCCTTTAGCCGTCTGGTGAGGGATGTTCGCGGAATGTGAGCAGACATCCACATGCCTGCTTGGTTCTTCAAAAGGCCAGCAGGTAAGGAGAGGCCGGGGACTGGGTGAGGAGAGAGAGGGGAGGAGGGGGGGGGGGGGGGGGGGGGGGCGCGTACTTGTCCCAGTAGGGGAATAGTTAGAAGCCACGGGCTCCAACGCTTCGGCGCCACAGCACGATTCGGACGCCATGATGTTGGCGTAGTTTTATGGGAGTGCCTAAAATACTTGCGGGCTTAGCTTGTGTGGATATTTTACTACGATTTTATGCAGTCTCGACCCTGGCGGTTGAGAAGCGCAGCCGTGTGGACGAGAGGATTTGAAGAGGCTGGTTTCAATTGAGGTCTAACAAGTGGCCTCAAACGGTTGCCAGGCGGGCGACGTTGTCGGCGCGGGCGACGTTGGCATACCAAGGGGCCGAAACTGTGCTGCGGCTGCTGTGCTGGATGAAATCAGTGCTAAGCTGGCTGATGAAGCGACTTTGATCGGCAGCAGCACGCGGCGGCGTCGTATCGCTATATAGTCGCTACCTGTATAGTGGCGCGCTGGCGCGCAGGGGCAGGCGGAGCCGCCTTCCATTCCCCCCCGCCCCCCCCCCCCCCCCCCCCCCCCGCCACCCCAGGTCCCATACGTGCTGTCTGGTACAAATCTCAGCCCGTATTCAGGTAGTGCCCCCCCCCCCCCCCCCCCCCCCCCGGCGGGTGCCCCGTGTAGCTGCCCCCCCCCGGGATTCGGTTCTCATAATGGGTGCTGTTTATCATAGAGTTCTGAGATACTTATGCAAGTTAGGTCTGTGTCTCCCAAAACGATCTCGCAGGCTTTCTTACAGAAACAAGAGCCGAAATTAGCAGACGGCACCAAATAAATCTGGCCCATCCAAGGGGGGTGTGTGTGTGGGGGGGTGGGGGGGGGGGGTCGTTGATATGATCTAAACTACGGGTAGTTTCTGGGTTTCCTCCTTTCCTAACCGCTGCTTTGCCGGCTACGGTTGCTGCTAAGTGGTACGGGTTACTATTTCACCCGTCGTTGCGCCCCCTTGCTTGGGTGCATCACGAGTAGACATAAAAGCAGATGTAATTGTTGCCAGACCCTGCCAGAATCTTCCAGTTTTGCTGTGTCACACACATCGATTAATTGTCTCGTAATCTGTTGCGAGCAAGGTCACATGTTGTTTCAAGACCACACCCGGCTCACCATCTGTGTGTGTGTATTTACCATCCGTACATCCGTGCGTACGCCAAATGCAAGAGAAAACGTCGCCGAGCCGACGCTCGAATCGCTACACGCAGAAGTGCATGCTCAATCTACATTGATGCGCGAGCTCACATCGGTGTTGGCCCAATTGACGGCTCATGATCGTGTTGTTGATGGAAACAGAGCACATATGGCTCTAGTTCCGGGCTGTGCGTCGCGGGACAGCTGACAAGCATCGGGGAAGCCGCGAAGTGCGCCCCGACAGTGCGCCCCATAGCAGCCGTGTCGGAACAAAATATGTGAGTTGTGACGAGGACGACTACCTCGATGTGCCAGAACTATTGCAACGAGAAGAGTATGTCTACGAGGGCATTCGACCGGTCAGCCGAGTACCCGGGGTTTTTCCTTATTTGTGTAACCACCATACGGACGAGTATCTCAAGTAGGATGACCGGCGTCTGCTAACTCATGAGGAGTACCTTACTTGGATGACGTGTTTTGGGGCCCACATGACTGTTTTTTCGTGGCCCTCGACGAGCTGCTACCTTACGTCCTTGCTGCTAATCAAGACCTCACCCCCTTCCTGGCGCGCGCCCGGCATCACGCCGAGGCCATCGACAAGCCTTCTTGCGGAGGCATATTAACGCGATTAAGCGTGTGTACGGTGACCAAGGTATGCTGAACGTACTGTGGGCCCAGCATTTTCAGCCTGCACCCGATCATTTGGGCTCTGCGATTTTCGGGGACTTGATGAATGATTACGAGCGCCATGTCTTCGAAGCGACGGTCGCCAATAGCGCGAAAGCTACCGCTACTGCGCGGGTAGCTGCGGCGCTCGTTGGACGCACGCATGGACGTGGACGTGACGGCGGGCGTGGGCGTGGCCGCGAAGATGAGCACGAATAACGGCGTGGGGCGCCACTCGTCAGAGCTGCTAGCGCTTTGCGAGGTCACCTTTCGGCGAGCGCCGCACTGCGAGCCCTGGCAGCTCAACGGCGGGATGAGTGCATGTGTTCGGACCGGATCCCTCCACTCTACCGACTTCATTTAGATCTTCCTCGGTGCGGCGCTTCTTACAGTCACACCCGAGTGCGGCTCAACCATCCGCACACCTGCACGGCATGGCGGCTCAACAATCCAGCCCCCGTACCATCTCATACTGCGCCCGTCGGTTGGTACACTACGTTTTACATTTGGTTCACAACGACCATATTCCGCGCGTATACGTTTCGTGGGACATGCGCTATGAGCGCGATGGGCCCGCGGGGGCGGCCCTCCTACCTGAACCTTGCCATGCAAACCGTATTGGTGCCATGGCTAACCGGTCCAGCAATAACCGACCAACCGCCGGCAACTTAACCGCCGCGGCCGAGTACTTTGTTGAAATGAATCGGCCCCATGTTACTCCGTCGGCCTAGCGTCGTACCTACGTAATTGACGAGCCCGATGCTGTCGCCCCATGGTAAGCTTCACTCCGGTCCCGTCTATCTGCAGGAAGCGTTCGGTTCCGACGAACTGGGCCAACGGGCGGCCCTCGACATGCTACTATCCAGCTCCCTCACCGCTCAGACGCTCAAGAGCTACTACGCCGGCTATCGATATCAGTTTGCGGAGTATTGCCACAACCTAACTCCGAATACATCAGTCCGCTGGAGGCGACCACTGCCACTATCGTCCGGTACGTCGCTTGTATTGGTAAGCGGGGCCACATTGGGGCCATGTCGTTACAACCATGCAGGTCAACGCAATCAACACGCTCTTCGAGCTGCATTATTTCGACCCCATCGCTAAGGACAGACTGCATCTCACCGGCGCGCGTCGCTGTGTACTGTGAGGCAACGCCACATGGAAGCCGCCCCTTTGCGAGTCACGTTGTCTACTGATGTCGGTCTCTGCTTCGTCAAGCGGGCCGAGTTGATTGTGTTTGCTCCCCCGCCCCCCCCCCCCCCCCCTCCCGAGTACCAATACGATTTCCGAGCCCTCATTGCCTCGGTTATCAACTTCATGTTTTTTGCCATGGGACTTACTGGCGTGTTATGCCGAGTGCGGGACATGCATGTTGACGCATACAACATTATTGTGCAGGTGTACCGAGAGAAAGGGCGTGCTGGACGGCGCGGCCTCGATGATCTACGTATGCTACTTCTTCCAATGCACCCACGCGTCGCGCACCATTTCATTCTCACCATTCTCCTGCACCACTTCATCGACAACGTACAATCGTCTGCCCCCTGGTTCTTGCTAGCATGGCCGACACAAACTTATAGGCGGTCACCCCGAGCGAGCAGTCCGGCCTATTTTTTGTAGCTAGTACTTCAGAAGTACTTCGCGGCCACACCTTGATTATCCATTTTTCTCAGTCTTGTCCCGGGGGCGGAATAAAGAATTACCGCCGGCGGTGTGTGTGATATGCGCCGGCGCCGGCTACAGCTATGCAATCCTGCACATTGGACATTGGCCCTTACTTCGGCAACAACCACCCACCGAACAACAACGCAGCACCGGCGCCCGCGCTTGGCTAGCAAGCTAGCGCGGCCACAATGGTTGCTTAAACCTCTGAGGATGATGTCTCGGTGAGCGTAAATTGGGGCGGCAGGTCGCCGGGCCGTAGGCGGTAGGTCCCTAGAGGTGGAATGGCTGCGAATAGCCACGCAACTGTTACGAACTGCTCGAGTACGTCATAAGAGAGCTAGACCCGCATAAATCGTCCGAGCTCGCGGATACAATGACCATGGTAACCCTTCAACACGAGGACTACGTCACTACATGGTTCGGGCGGCGGAAGAGACGGCGGGCCGTTGGCAGCGATGGAGCGAATCGCGTGCTGCAACGCAAAGCGTGCCTGGGCCGTGATGGAGGACACACCAACAAGGTAGTGTACTTGATGTTCGACGTACGTAACCGTGCACGAGGTCCGCCGCGCCCGCGATGCGTGAGTGAACCCAGTCCGTGCTTGTTGAAATTCAGCTCCCATTATTTTATGCACATCCTCACACGCATGCAACGGGTACTTGTTGTTGTACCATCGAGGGGTAGTTAGGGAAGTTTTATTTGTGACAACATCGGTCACAGTACTTAGGGCGTGTTTCAGTTTGAGTCGTAACCGCAAGCAAATACTCGTACGGGTACCCGGTACGAATATAATGCTGCGGCCCGCGAGTAGTCGCAAACGCCGAAAGGCCACACCAAGTAATCGCCTTTTTGAGTCGTAGCCGCAAATCTCCCCGATTTGCGGGTGCTAGAGGATTTGCGGCTGTCCTCGCTGGTCCTAAGTATACCGATATTATTTGCGACCGACCTACGACCTAAATCGGGCCCACTAAGCCGCAAATCAAAATAATACATTGCGTAAATATAGACACACATTTTGCGCAATGTACGGGCCGGCCGCAAATATGAGGGTACCCGGAAACCAGACTACGTATAGCGTAGCCGTTGGTCAGCATGACGAGGCCACCGTGACCGCCCGCCCCGTCCCCGAAAGCGCCACGGGGGCACCCGATGCGATGCGCGGTCGCGAGCTCATCCCGTCCCGGCGTAGCGTGCTACAAACTCACGATGGCTCGGCACGGGAGCCTGAAACTAGTCGAAGGCGGTCGGTAGTGGTGGGCGAGGGCGTACTTATATTCTTGTCGGCAACATCCAGTGCGGTGCGGCGCCCAAGCTTCGGCCGATGGCGCCCGACAGTGTCCCTCACCAGCCGCTCGGGCCAATAATGGGCGCTCCCCACACCTACCCGTCGTCCCGCAAAGTATGTAGTAACCTGACGGATCGACGGACGTTCCTATTCCCGCTCTGTGGCTCACGGGTGGCGTGGGGCTGGGAGATGGACACGATGCATGCGGAGATTGGAGTCTGCGGTTGCGACCGAAAGTGGGATGTCACTTTCCGCGTTGCCGGTCGAAACCCTAAACCACCAAAATCTGCGGTTCGTACGAGAAAATCAATATCCGTATGAAGAGTTACCGCTGCAGTTATGACAAACTGAACTGCGGCCCGTGATGTACATATGGGTGAGCTAGCAACAAACCGGAGGGGGGGGGGATTAAATGGGGGGGGGGGGGGGGGGCTAAAACAGGGACTCAAATCTCAGTGGCCTAATAGTCATATATATTAATAACACAGGTCGCTAGAGTACATGTAGGAAAGGGAAGTAGGCTACCTTGTACGGGTCGATGTCCGGTAGACTCGGCTTTAATAAAGTGACGTCATCATTAATTACATGAAAATGGGGGTTATAATAGTGTAAACTCGCGGGCTATATGCCGTTTTGGTGCTTCGGCGGAGTTAACCACACGTAGTTGCTAGCTCACCCGTCTAATAGGATGGGATTTCGGCGATTAGATACTGTGTTGAAAATGTGCCTTTTTCTCGAAAGAAAACAGAAAACATATACATCCCAACCGTATTGCCAGTCGGTTACTGATATAGCATTAATGACATTTTCTTGTTGTGTACTGCTCATATATTTATAAGAAGATTACACATATATTTCTCCAAATTAAATAAAGCTACAAGAATGTGTACCGATACACAACGATGAAATTACGTTATTATCATTTGGCATTCGCGATGATAAATGAGCGTTTTCAATCGCCGTGGATGTAGATGATGTACGTAGCTTGCGGAGTGCAGCTGGAGACCGGCAATTGAAACTGCCGGTTTTCCGTGCCGTAGCCCCGCTCGCTTATAATGCGGGGGCTGTCAGTTTGATTGCTCATTGTGTCGCTGTGCTTACCGGCGCTCTGATTTCCCACCCATCCTCTTTTTGTGGAGTCTCATTTGATTTTTTTGCGTAATGAGGTACCGTGTTTATGTGATTTCTTTTGTGCACCGTGGTGTGAGTACCGTGGTACAAGATAATGGGATTTGATGCGTTGCTCTGGCAAATTGTGCTAAGTAAGTATAATATTGTGCATGTTGGTTAAAGTGACGTTGCCGGACGATTGTTGGCATGGAGATGAGATGTATGATTAGGCTCTTCCGTATGATTTCTAGCTTAAGCTGCCACCCCTCTCTGATTTTGCGGCTTGCGCAATTTGACTGTCAGGGAAGTCAAGTACTGTGTAAAGTACGACCATGGGACATTTAAGCATGTGTATTCCCTCGGTTAATGCCGCTTATTGCTCATTGCCGCAAGTCCTATAAGAGTGTAGTGCAATGAGAACATGTAAACCAGAATTACATGTTGCTGTGCCAAACATGGAGTGCCAAACATATAAACCAGAATTACATGTTGCTGTGGCTATGCCCCTGGCCCTCCCGGCCTCACGCGGTCTACCGTCTACTTGTTGCTCGTTGCTCGCTGTCTATGTTCGCTGTCACTCCGATGCTCGTTGTCACTACTCTCTCGATGTCACTGTCACTCGCTATCACTGTCACTCATCACTTTGCCCCATGTCCAAGAACTCCTATTCCATCTACATCCGGACGGGCGTCAGGGCAAGCACGGCGGCCTTGCCGAGGGGGGGGGGGGGGGGGGGTTCATCTAACTTGACCGAGACGCAGATCATACGAACTTGTGGGCAGCGGGGGGCGCCGAGATGGCCATCGTGGTTCAGGGAGGGCACCTGTGGTTGTTGGGCGGTGGAGAAGGTGGGAGTGACAGCGGCTGATGCCGGCCGCTGCAACGTTTGTGATAGCGTGCGTGGCAGCGCGTGTACTCATCTGGGGTTGTGAGCTCGCGCTTATGTACAGTACCCCGCCAAAATAGTTGCTTGAATAAAAAGTCCCCCCCCCCCCCCCCCCCCCCCCCCCCTCTTCCGATTTTTCGGTAAAAAATCGGGACGGAGCGAAACCAGGAAATAATTAAATCGGAAGAGCCTTACACAAAGGCAGCGGTTACCCGCCAGCTTTTTCATTCGTGAAACGAACACCCATGTGGCTACGACCCTTACCGGTTGCACACTGAGACAACGTACCAGTGTTGGCTCAGTGTCTGCCGCCCATTTGCGGGCGGGCACGGTTCGGAAAACCTCGGAAAACCTACCGCGCATCATTTTTTTGATTGCATTTTTCAGGGGGGTACAGGCCGGGGAGTACCATTGTCGCTCGCTAGCGTTCGAGTCATGTATTTCCGCCTTCATACCAGCATCAAGCAGCTGCTCCTGATATGTACTGTCATCCGTACCCGTACTGGTAATTATAAACTTTAAACGAACGAGCCTCATTATAGTAGCAGCATACTTCTGTCTTCACATCGTCGCTAATATGATCAGTATTACCGATACCACCGAGGTAGTAGCATGATAAATATCTAAGTACTGACTGCGATTGTCCCTATCATCCTAATCGCTGCGTTGTAGCGACTACCGTGTACCGTGCCGATATTACCTACCCGTAGTCGCTAACGTACACAAGGTGGGAAAACACGGCTAAGAGTACCGCCGTTTCAAGTTTTTCCCACCCACATCTCATTGCAAACCGTAAGAGGGTTGAATAAATTCTGCCCCCGTATGTGGCACGTGCAGCCAACACCCCAGGGCATCTCAAGCCCTATATTTAGGATTGCCCCCCCTCCCCCCCCCCCCCCCGCCTCGGCTCGCCAATATAAGTACGGAGATCCAACCCAAACTAGGGCTTGCCAACAAATTTGAAGTGTAGTGTAGCAGCGCTGGTGTATGCAACGACAATACTTGTACATTACGACTTTGTAATTCACGCCAGTACGTACCAGGTACGCGTACATACGTACATACCAGGTATATGAGTACATGGTACTACGACCGGGCACCCAAGTCGGGTGCTAAGCGTCACTCCTCCACCCCCCCCCCCCCCCCCCCCCCCCCCCCCCTTCCCCAACCAGCCCACCCGGAGCACCCACCGCCGCCAGCACGGCGTACGCTTGATCACGCAGGAATCAGCGTCGGGAGAGGCTGATGAGGAAAGCTACAATAGCAGTTGTGTAGGCCGCGCCCGATAGTCTTTTACGAACCAGGATGTCGCACAGCACGCTCCGCAGTGGCTCGAATGGCGACCATGCGGAGTCGAAGGTAGTTCACTCGCACCCCTCCCTGGATTGGGTCGCCAATTTCCAGGCCGCCGACGACTCAGTTTCAGTGCGGCGCTCCTTCGCGGGACCATACGTGTCACGCTTGGAGGTGCGGGAGGAGCGCCCTGTATCGGCTCTACCGGCGGACGGGGTGACGCTGCCGCTTGAGGTGTATGACCCGCTTGGGGAAGTAGCCGGCGGCGGCCACAGCGTGCGCAGGGCCGGGCTCTTCAGCTACCACGCCAAAGCCAGCGTTCAACTCGTCGCCATTTCGCTCTCCAACATCTCATTCTGCTTAGCTGTCGGTAAGCTCCCACCACTTGGATGCTCCGTCACAGTGGGGCCCTCTGCGGACTGGGTGTGGGAGTGGAATACTAGTTCAGGGTTTAGGGCAGATGACAGGGAATAATATCCGACAGAGTTCAGGTATTACATACTACCGTACGAGTACTCGTATATGATCGCTCGACTTTGCGTCGCTGGCGGACGACGCTTTTAGGAGCTTGCCCCCACTTCCCCACAGGCACAACTCCCTGTCCTTCCCGCCCACTCACGCGGCTGAGCATGTCTGGTCGGGCTGTCCATGCATGGCATGTTTGCGTGCAGGTCGTGATGTTTTTTTACGGATGCCGCAAACGCACTGCCTGTAACATGAATAATGTCATATATACGGCACTCGTAGTAGGTAGCCTGTAATCCTTAGTGGTGGCGGTGCCGCCTGGCGGCACTTTCTCACTTGCGTTATATGTTGTCCGATTCTGACTGGCATAAGGGGAGGCGCTTTCTTACACAGGCAGGTTAGCTAATTCCTAAGTGCCTCGGCAACCGTAGTGTCTAAACACCCTCCCCGAACCCTGTTCACCCGACATATTGCAGCTGCGTTCCCCATGCGCGTGTCCGGCGTGGCGTGGTACGTTACGTTCATTGCCACTGGGGTGGCCGCTTGGTCCGGCGCGCTCTTCTTCCTCTGGCAGAAGCGCGAATCTACGAACGAGCGCTTCCAGGTAGGCGGCCGCCTCCAGATGCAACTACGACTACATCCTGGCTCGGTCCCCATGCGATCATGCAAATCTGCACATATCTATGTCACTCGAGTGCGAATCAAATATACCCGCCCTCTGCTGTCCCTCCACAGCAGACTGTGCATTGTGCTTTTGAAAATAGCAGTATGTGCACCGGACACCAAAGTGTTCGTGCAAGCGCGCATCTGCCTGCCTCCCGCCCTCCCCAGTATGTGGTTTCCATATGGGCCCGGAAATTCCTGAAAGAATCGCTTTTTCGTGAAGTTGCCAAATTGCTATTCTTCACCCTGACCCTCCGCCCTTGCCCCTCTGCGTATCTGATTGGGCTGTTGGTTCGCCAGGCCTTTGTGCTGCAGGAGGGCTTTGTCTACTCGCGCATGATTGAGATCTACATCTGGACCTGGATTGGCATCCTGTACTGCCTCTACGTCGCAGGGCTGACGCTGGCCACGCTGCCACTTCATTTCGACAGCGCCACCCTGCCTGGCTCCCGCGGCTACATGTGGGTGCTCAACTTGTTCCTCTCCTTCCCGCACCTTCTGGCCTTCGACCCTGTGTCCAGCACCAAGGCATTCAAGGAGGCAGCTGTGCGCAAGGGCTACCCTGGCGCGGCGTACTTCCACGACGGATATCTCTCCCGCACTGCGCTGCTGGCTGCCATCGTCTCGGTCTTTGCAGGGCTGTGGGTGCTCGCCTGCAGCCCTGTGGGACTGTTCGCTCAGAGTGACTACGACTTGTACGCCCTCTACGCCGTCACAGCCCTCAACGTGGTGCTGATGTTCCAGATACTTCCCCGCTACGCCAACATGTGCAAGAGTGCAGATGCCCTCGTGCATGCTGAGAAGCGGCGCTGGAAAAGAGTTGATCGGAATGCCAAAGGCAAGCACGGCACATTGAACCAGCAGGCACGGGAGCTCCGCAGGCCGCCTTCTCACATGAGCAGCCGTGTGGGCGAAGTGGTGTTAGCGGCTGTCTCCACGCGCATGGCTTTTGATCAGGACGCGACAGAGAACAGCATTGGCGCAGCTTCTTTCCGCTGGGGGCGCAACAAGGGGCAGGGGCTGGGGGACGAAACCAGGCGCGAGAGGGCTGACACTCACAAGCAATTGCTGCTGCCTGGGGAGGTAGGCCCCCGCCCTGCACTGCCCTGTCCCCACGCGCATCTTCCCTGCTTCAAAACTTTCATATATAAGCGCACACAAATATGCCTCACGAAGTAAATCAAAAGATGTCCAAGGCGTGACAGAGGAAAAACCTCCCCCCCCCCCTCTCAAACCATGGCTTCTATATATAAAAAATATATATATACACACACATATATACACACACATATATGTATATGTTTATGCATGCAAATTGCGTTTATTGCCGGACTGTGTGCTCGCCCATCTTGATGCAGGATGAGCAGAGTCACCATGGGATGAGGTGGGCGCTGCGTCAGACATGGAATCCGCTCGTCACAGTGGCATTGGGCCTCTGGAGTATGCCACACGGCGCCGTCATTCTGGTGCTCAACGTCACCGCCTCTATGAAGCACATCTGGCACACTTGGCGCTGGCTCGCGGCGACGCGCCCTGAGAAGTTCCTTCTAGCAGCGGGCTATCTCATTGCTGGCCTGTTCCTGTGGCCGGTCCTGGAGGTTAAGCTCACAGACAACGCGGCATCGATGATCTGCAATGGGCTGGCGTTCGTGCTTACGCTGAGTGTGGATCTCGCCATGCTGTCGGGGCGGCTCAGTAAAGCGGATCAGGTGAGCCCCCCCCACCCCCCCCCCCCCCCCCCCTTCCCCCCCCCTTCACGTTCTCCTCATTTCCCGGGCAAATCATGCGCTCGTTCACCACCCTATTTTGCCTTATTGTGGCGGGCAATATTCTCAATTCTCACCCTCATCAGTCTGCCACATAGGAAAATCCTTTGGACTAGGCTGGATTATCTGGATGTTGCGTGTGCACGCCTAAGTGTGGAGCTGACATGCACACTGGCCTGCCAGGAAATGATCCTACACGCCGCAGAGGAGGGCGAGAATGTAGGCAGCGGGCTGGTGTTCAGCACCGCATCCCTGCTCAATGCATTGGTCAGCGGGGGCTCCCTGGCGGCAGGCTACGTGGCCACGGAGGAGCGGCTCGTGGACAGCACAGCCATTAGCTGTCGCTGGGATATCGCCGCCTCGTGGGTGCTCACCGTGGAGCAGACCGCCGGGCGGCCGCCGCTGAAGTGCACCATCATGTTCTCGCGAGAGCAGCTGCACCGCGCCGCGCTGGTGGCATGGCGTGACAGTTGCAGGTACATGTGGATCGACACACTCAGCGTGCCGCAGCCCAGCCCGGATGACGATCCGCAGCTGGCGGCCCGCAAGGAGGCACTGCTGCGCCGCCTGGTGCCCACCATGACGAGCGTTTACGCGACCGTGCGGCACGTGTTGATCGTGGAGACCGAGTGCGGCCTGGAGCTTGGCCCCAACTGCTACAGCGGACGCACTTGGACGTTGCAGGTGCGCTGTGCTGCGAACCGCACCCTGCTACCTAGCCAGCTATGTCTCCCAACCTGCTGCCAGTTGATTGGTGGCGCAGCAATAATCCAATTTCTAGGAGAAGTGTGCTGGAATAAAGAGAGCGATTCCTGACAATCGGCTGATTTTGGCCTCCAGAGATCTATCAAAATAAGATAAAGCAATTCTCATTATAATGCACCTTCTGCATCTCAGTCTTGGGCTCCGCCTGTGTTAGCGTGTGTGGGCGTATGGGTGTGTGTGTGTCTTAATCCATATTATTCAAAGCTGTCAGTTATACATGAGCTGCCGCAACTCGTGTTGTACATTACTCTTTTTGATGCCATCAACGTAAGCAGCTATCCGCTGTGACAGGAATCGAGGATTTCACCTACGAGGGCTGCCTCTCTACTGACCACAAATCGCCACATTGGTGCTGACTTGTGCCGCACGATCATCATGTGCTTGTTTCCTCAATTCACTTCCCCACTCGCAGGAGTGTGTGATAAACCCGCGCACTGCGGTGGTGCAACTTGACGGGATGCTGTCCATCCTGGGCCCGCCATCCAAGCGACTGGCCTACACAGGGCTGGACCCTACCTTTAGCACTGAGGATCTTGACGACCTCGGCTCCTACCTCTGGGTGCTGTCCGGAGAGGAGCGTCATGCGGCGCAGTCAACAACGCCAATGCAGCGCGCTGCGTTCCAGGGCTTTGCCAACACGCGCAGCGCAGCCCGCAGCGCCGACAAGGCGGTGGCGCTCGGCCAGATCTACTTCCGCATGCTCTTTGAGCACGCCGATGTGGCGACACGTTTCATGCACGAGGTGGCAGTGCTCCTCGCGGAGCAGGACGGGCCGCCGCTGCTGCTGATTGACAACACAGGCTGGGAGCCAGGCACCATGAGCGGCTCTGCCGACCCAGGGCGGGTGCTCATGGGACGGCCCGGGCCGCTGGAGTGCGGGGACCTGGCAGTCTGGACGTTTCGCCGTTTGCCACCTGCTGACCGCGTCAACTTTCGACCGAATACGGTTGAATCTGTTGCCACCGAGCGGGTAACTCCTCATTTGAATGGCTCCTCCAGCCGGCGAAAGGATGGCGATGCTTTTGCCAATTTCGGCCTCGCACAGGGAGTGCCACCTCCCGGGGCAACACTGCCTGGTCAGGTTGATATCCCAAGCGTCTCAGCGCACACTGCCGAGAGTTTTGCTTTGACCGCAAGCTATGCCATCCCCAAGCCTGCCAGCATACCATCAGCTGTGGACTCATCTGCATCAGCAGATACAGGGCAGGCCCGCTTCCAGGCACTTCCAGCCGTATCACTTCTGTCGACGGAAGACTCCACAATTTGCCTCGACATGCCAAATGTTTGTAACCGGCCTTATGATTCCGTCACATTACAGCCCATGCTTAAGCCCGAGCAATTCCAGCGCTCAGGGAGCTCACCTGCGGCTACTTCCACCGGAGAGGAAGCCCCCACTGTCAGCGGTCCGGGTGCTAACCTGCGTAGGGGGTGTCAAGATGTGGCTGACAGAACAGCGCGACTCTCATTGGCTTCTATCTTCGGCGACGACAGTGAGAACGAGTGGTGGCTGTGCAAGCTGTATTTGGGGCGCACTGTCGTCCCGGTAGCCATCAAGCCTGGGTCTATGGACTACAGCGGGCAACATCCCTGCGGCTTTCTGTGGCAAATGCGTACCTGCACAGAGGCGGAGAAGGCCCAGCTGGAGAGTGGTGAGCTGGAGAAGCTGACGGTGACATGGCTGTGATGTGGCGGCTGTGTATCCTGGCGCTCAACTCGGAGGAACTGTTGCGTGCGACAGTCAACGCGCTACAACTTGGGCACAAGCGGCCGCTAACGGCTCGGATCGTGGCTGCGCCGGACAAGGGGCACGGCGCCGCGGCAGGTAGATAGGGGTAGCATGACGGTCGCAGTAGTAGCAGCAGTTTCCGTACAACCAATCCTGCGAAAGGCACGCCCGTCGCTCTGCCGCCAGAATAAGCGCCGTTTTTTGGTGAACGCGAACGTACTCACGTGTCGATCAAGCACCAGGAGGAAACTATTGGTCTTTGATCACGCGGGACATGTCCCTTCCCCACAGCCTGCGCTGAAAAGACTATTTACTATTTACTAACTAGCTGTAGAGGATGTACGATAGTATAATAACAGTCATAGCAGGTGATGCTTTGTACAGTGCGCAAGGTACTTTTAAGGACAAAAACGTACTCATCATGGAGCCTGGCTGCAAGTTCCCCCCGTCCCCTGCACCGTACACGCCATGTCTTCTGCCATCAACAAATACTTATGTTGCATGGCCATGGCCATGGGCAGAGGCATGGGCATGGGCAACCAGCACAGGTTGCTACTCTTATGGGGAGCTGCGATTTACACTGCTACTATTATTTCTATGTTATTCATACGGGCAGCCACAAACACAACTATACGGTCCATTCCCGTAGCCGTTGAGGCAGTGCTCCGCGTAGTGGGACATAGTATCACCAACAGACTGTGCATGCTAGGACCAGGCTACAAGTAGCGGGGCCCATGTGGGTGCGGACTGAACAGTTTCACTCGAAATACAGTACTTACTGCCAGTTGCTGCGGGCCAGTTGCTGCGGGCTGCGGGCCAGTGCGCGGGCTGTGAGCTTGTTCTGCAAAAAGGTGCCCAATCGCAGGGGACCCCACCTGTGGCTGCGATAATCGACTTGTCCTCAACGGGGCCGCGGGGATACACACCATGCCGGCGAACAATCATACCGCTTGGTGTTCATCTATAACCATCTGCCGGGCCCCGAGTGAAAACAGGTCGATACCGAATCGCTCGCGGTGAATCGCGAAATCCTGCCTCACATGTCCCATATACATGAGCGCAATATGTCTCATCATCAGATACATAGACAAACCATCAAAACCGAAACTCTGTCCCATATCAAGTACTAAATATTTGTTGGGCAATAAATTGGCCTCCTATCATGATGCACAAGTTATGTGGCTGCGCGATATTTACATTGCAAAATGCAAGGCCTCATAAGATGGACATCAAGTCCATAAACACTGCCTAAACACGGATTATTGGCCTATCAGGTGTTTGCAACCGTTGTCAGTGCACCAGGCTGACACTTTGTATGCCACAACTCATGGGTATCTAATACACACTATATTGTAACTATTGCTGGTCCATTGCACGTCGATGACGCCACTGACTGACAGGCGAGCTGTTTCGTCCGACGGGCACAACAGGTAGTGAGCAATGCTTTTTGGTCTTCGCGGCTAGACTTGGACAACAGAAACAGAGATGAGCTCTGGATACCAGGCATTGTCCAATTGGCGAAGAGGAAGTGTTGTCGCCGTACAAGCATGGGGCTGGGTGCCTCCCGCGGTCAGCAGGCTGCAAAGCGGTAAGACCACGTGGCCTCAATGTCCTCGCACATCTCACCCAGAATGCGCCTGAGGCGCTCCTCGAGGCGGTCGTTTGCGTCCTGCCACTCGGTGGAGCTGATGTAGTAGCTTGCGTGCTCTGCCAGGATCTGATCCGCCATGTCGTTTTGGTGCTGGCTATTGGCGTTGGCAGCCTCCACCTGTTGGAACGAGAGGGGGGGCGGGGGTCCATGTGCAACCATCTTTCTTAAGCACGAACATGGGAAATAAATGCAGACGGTCCTGCAGCATTTATTTTGGCAGCTTGATCATGAAATGTTTTGAAAGTGACATGGCACAGCAAAACAATGTAGATCTTTAGTAGGTGCTCTCAAAATTCCATCAATAAGGCATACTTGAATTTACAACTTTGGCCCTCTAAACCTTCAATATTTTATTATATCGAATTAACGTAAAACTCTAGGGGTAATATGCAAAAATCTCGGCAGCTCGAATTACCTCCAGCTCGGAATTTCTTCTGATTGTCAGTGAGCTAGCACAAGTGGCACAGGGTAGCTGCCGTATTCTTCAACCATTGGTAGTGAAAGACAACTATACAGAGAATAGTTGAGACGTGTCAGGTCTTTTAGGCTTGTGCCACTGCCATAGAGTGATAGTATCGGGCCGGGCAATGCTGCCGTGGCCTGGATCCATCTGAGTGTGTCAGCGTACTTCGTAAAAGTAGGCGGTGCAGTCTGTGCGCAGGAAGGGAAGCAAGTCCTCCGCAAGCTCCTGGGCCAGGCTGGCCCCTCTCTCCTCACAGAATTTGATGGTCTCGTCAGCTGCAGGCGTGTCAGAGAGTATCACGCCAGCTCTTTCATTGCCGGCCAATCAATTAACATGTGTACATGGCAACGCTGCTGGGCGGGTTGGGCGCGGGGGAGGGGGCTCACCTGCGGCCTGAACCATTACTGCCAGATAGTGCGACTTGGCGCGGACCTCTAGCACGGCATTAGGTCCGGCAGTGGCTTTGATGCCACTCAACAGATCTGCAGAGTGCTGCATCATGAGGGCCTTGGCATGATTTGTTTTGGAGCGGTATGTTGCGTACCCATCCTCGTCCAGTCTGTCAACAGGGAAGAGGCGACGCACCGCTGTCACAAAAGTGGCGATTGGGGAACCGTCTCCAGTCACCTCCTCCACCAACACTGCAGTGGAGGGCATCGCGTCCATCTCAGCACGCTCCAACGCCATCGCGGCTTGGGCTGCCCAGCCCAACAGCTTGGCTGTGGTCTCAGCAACATCCATGACGTAGTCTCCAACCTCGCTTGCAGGCTCCACCGAGGGAGGAGAGCTTGCGGTCTCGGGCCAAATTTCTCTCATTTGCAGCAAGTCACGGCCACCACGCCGGTATTCACGCCGTTGGTCATTCTTCCAGCGCAACATACAACAGCATGCACAGTCAGAGTCAAACCAAAAACCACTTTAGTGCTTCCATCCATAATTATACACATGTTATGAATGTATTATGTTGTATTCATAACATTATATTAAAGACAGCATATCACCAACAACATTGTATCTATCTGCAAGGTGTGAGATGCATTGGGTAGGCTGTTAGCCCCATGAGCGGCATCTTACCAGCCGGTCCATCACTTCTTGAACAGCACGTGGAACAGTGCCGGCAGCGTTCTGCTCCAGGATTCTCAGCCTCTCAACGATTTGCGAACCCCAAAAGTACTCGGTTATAATGTTGGACAGTTCAGGGGGAAGATTCGCAGACACGGCGGTTGCCACTGCTTCTGCTGCGGCGGCCCTTGCTGCGGCCGCGGCGGCGCTGAAGGTGTATGTCGCAACCTGCCGAAGACGCAACAAGGAAAGGTCCAGCTGTCGTTGTACCCCGATAGCAATCCAGTTCTGCACGGGGAATATGCACAGCAATGATTAATCAAAGCCCTGGGGGCAATTCACATGCACAATAAGTGCACTATGAGGAGGAGAAAAGAACCCCGCAACAGCGAACTGTAGCTTGTAGGCAAAGAGACGGCAGAACACACTTGGATGGCGTGTATGCAGCTGAACGCATACACGCTCAAGCCATAGATGTTGAACTTAATTAGCACTGCAGCGTGGTACTATATATACAGGGGGGGTGCCATCGGGCATTTATCGAACGTCCAGATAAGCTCCAGTGGTATACATATGTGATCAATTCGTTGTCACACTTGAAACAAAGTGACAAGCTAGCTTGATGTTTGAACGACCGATTCGAGATGAATGTACCAAGATCGTCGAAACAGCTCGCACCGAGTTCGGCCAGGAAGTTCTCGCGACTTCACTAACGTCGTCCAGCGCCGGTGCGTTGTTTTGAAAATTACGCAGGTTGGCGATGCTTCGTAGAATGTTTTGCCACTCCCTGTCGGTAAAGCAGCCTGGTTGAAGGAGTCGCCGACCGCCTCCAGGTGGGCAAAGCTCACGGGCACTGAACATGAAGCGGGCAACAGCGTCAGTGGCGGCGACGTCTGCCACCACGCTGTGCAGCGTGGCGTCGACTTCTGCCTTGACGCCTATAATTGTGCTTTCCGATAGCTCCTCCAGCTTCTCTTGCAGAGCCGCATCTGCCGCGGCCGCGGCTCGTGCCGCCGCTTCTTCTGCGGCTAGTGCCGCCGCGGCCGCGGTAGCCGCCGTGGCTGCAGCGGCTTCCTCCGCAACCACCGCGATGACGATGACCTCGCCCAGTTTCTCCGCACCGATGGCGATCAAAACGCCAATGAAGCCCGAACTATGAAGCGGGCTGGTCATGAGCAAGGTGCACAGCAGAAAGACCACCCCGACTTTGCGCTCTGATGCGCTCGCCATCTCGACAGTTGCACGTGTATCGCAGCTGAGCTGACTTGTCAAAGCAAGTGCGTATTACGAATATGAGCTGCCACGCGAGGTGCAATCTCAGCTTGCAAGGGCCGCGTCGTCGTCCCAATGACGGTATGCATCGATCTGTTCAACAGTCTGACAAAGTGGGTAAACATGCAAGCGGCTCATTCAGTGTCGTCGATCACTACCATGCCGGTCCGAAACAACCAGAATAGGTAGTACCTAGCCGGCGCGGCATCGGCGAGCGTATATGTATACAAGGAGGAGGCGACTATACCATTACTAGTGGTCAGAGTGCTGGCAGTATGTGCATATGCACGGAGTGGGGAAGTCATGTCCGCGGCGATCTGAAGGTCGGCGTCGGCGGACCGATTTCGAGAAGCGACCTGAGACGTTACACACGCACAGGCAGGCGGTAACTTGTGAACCGTAGCAGTACTGTCACTGGCAGGCGCACGTACGTACGGGGGGCGGTTTGTCGATCTCACAGCCGTCGGAATATTGGTGAGATGCGACATTGAAGTATGATACTCAGTGGGTAACCACCCACCAGCAACGATTCGTTCATCGTGGGGTAGTGCGCATATGTGATCGTTTCGCTCATATTCAATCGTGACAACTGGTATCTCAGAAGGCTGCGAGGTCACGAGACAGATGCCGTACACACACGACGAGGAGGGCGAGATACGATCGACTGGGGTTTTCTAGTCGCAGCAGTAGCGCATACCTGGAAAACGGTCTTCCATCAGTAGAGTAGTGCCTCAGCCACATCAAGGCTATCTCAGAATGAGACTTCTGTATTTGTATCTCCGACTGCGAGTAGCGCAGGCTGCAAAGATTGTTACGAGTCAAGCCGCTGTCTCGTCTGGTATTGATATTGCCGCGTCGTCGCGCCACCTTCCCAGTATCGGAAGTCTCGACAACAACCGCGTCATGCGTGCCACGTGTAGTAAGTAAACGAGTCCGCCGACATCGCTGCGGCGCATTAAACGCGTTTAAAGATTCAGTAACATTAGCAACGACCACCGATCAATGCCAAACGATTTTCTCAGAGCGCCTCTATCAGTAGTGGCCACAGGTATGATTATATTCCCATCAAATTGGTCGTATGAAAATTGTTCACCTTCTGCTAGACTTTCCGCTGATTAAACTGGGCCTGGTGAAGCACATGCGATACGTTCATCTTAGCACTGTGTTGTATTGTTCGTCATACTTTGGGAACAGGGATGTTAGTTGTAATTATTGTTCGATTAAATTACATATGTGCCTGCGCGCCCTATTTTTGCATGCACTGTTGCAAATTTTGTTCTACCGATCTATGACGACTGAGAGACGCGTGAGTCTACTGAATATCCATTATACCTTCTCATAGTATCTTATGACAGCGAATCAACAGTATCCCCGCACAGCACGGGATTGCTAGAAGATATTATCCGTCGGATGTTTGATGAGTACACAATGATGCTTTGTATGTTGAACATTGCGACCCGGTGTCAGGGGACATGCGCTCTGCGCTCCATCGTTTTTGAAGACGACGACGACAATAACGCGAGCAGTCGTCCAGTACACTTGCGCTGGACGTATCAATCATTCGGCGAACGCTAAACCATGTGAGGCGGTGGCAGCTTCCACAGCAGGAAATCTGGCTCGGCGCGCTGTTGGCTGGTCGACTCGGCGCGCTGCCGGCTAGCTGAGACCATCAGCGCGCTCCGGACCGTGGCGGCGGCTCGACTGCGCTGCTCTGCTGCTGCGTACCAGGTAGTAGTATAGCGGGGTCGTATTTGCGAATTGTCATCTTCCCACATTAGTATACCGCCCCATACGAGCAAATATTTTCATATGTTTTTATCACTCGGCATATGTTTGCAATATCAAGTTCTATCCGCTTGATGTAGAAACGGACCGATTTTTCGCGGTCCGCATATAATGCGTCCCAAGACTAGAAGTAGTAGCAGCGCAGCGCAATAGATGGTAGTATGGGGCCAAGTAAGACGTACATTCACAAAGTATGTAATATTCGAGCAACCTTGCGCTTGCCAGCATCAGGGAAGGATGTACGAGGGACTAAACTCTGCGGACTATATATGGGACCAAAGACGGTATAAGGGTAGGCAGAGTGGGAGCAATGGCTTTCCGTTTCCTCCGAATGCAAATTTCAGCCTAAGCCCAGAATCTGCCCCCCCCCCCCCCCCCCCCTTGCCCTCCCATCGTCTTTCCAGCTACAGGGGCACTCCGACCGTATTGCCAAAATACAGCTTCCAACCCCTCCTCCCATTCTGGCAACTGGGACCTCCGTCTACATGAATGTACAGCTTGTATTGTCGGATGCATTCTCTCATGCACCATAGTTGAGCCATGACGCGGCACCGTAGTGTCACCGTCATGCGGCTGTGCGCTAGACAAGCTCCACACCATGCCCACTCAATTTTGTAAACCACCCATCTTGGAGGTACCAACAACGGCCAAGCTTTACAAAGCAGTGGTCGAAAGGTCACTGGACGTATGGCGCTGATACCGCTGATGCCAATGCAAATGTTTCCGGTATGCAACCACACCTTGGTTACAGCACATATTTGTCAGTCTCCTGCTGCCGTTCAATGTTTTGAAATCTTGTTGTAACTCCCACAGTGCCCTCTGCGCTGAAAGGGGGGCTTTCTATCCCGTATGCCAATTGTTATCGAGCAGATAGCCGGTGCCACCTTCTGCGTCTGCGGGGGTAAGGCGCAGGTGCGTTAACAACAGCAACATATTCAGGAACATGGATTAGTACGTGTAGACTAAGTCCTGCCACTGAGTAACATCGGTGTCTGTGAAGACGCCGCTGCACTCCCCGGAGCGGGTGGGCGGGAGATGCTGAAATACTGGCTGTTGTGAGGAACAGCCCCGGCTGCCTCCCTAGTTTCTAACAAACGCACCGCGTTTCTAGCCAGGCCCGCGCGCAGCCCCAGGTCTGCTGGCAGTTGGGTCTCCTCACTACAAATTACTAATCATTGTAACTAATCGTGGTAACTACTTTTTCATATTTCTCGGAGTTCAGCTTCTGTTGCCTCATCCTTCATCTGCAGAAAGCCAGTGTGGCCCTGGCCCACATGCCACTACCAAACATGCTGATTCACACACAATAGAAATCAGTCAAGCAACCAGCAGTAAACTGTAGCAACCTCCGGTTTTTTTGCGTAGAAGATAACTGCTAAAAACTGCCTGCTATACATTGATCTAGCCCAGAACAACACTCTGGGGAAGGTCTAGGCACGCATAAGAGAGTAGGCTGCATGGTACTGGTACGGCATGCTGCAGGTAGGTCAGCAACGTGTCCAGTCGGCAAGCGAATACCACTCTGGCGACCAAGTGACGCCCAATGGTATCTCGCTAGACTCTGGGAGGATGGCGTGCGCACCTTACGCAGGTTTTATGGCATGCAGTATGGAATTGTCGCTGCGCTGCAATGTATTGAATGGTATGCATTGTTGTGGGGTTGACCAATGTTGTTACAGGTGAACCAAAATCGGTTCTAAAGTGCATAGGGCTTCCCAAAGGCCGCTGGCGTAAATGGATAATGCGCTTGGTACATAAGCTAGTTGTCTTGAAGGAGGGCAACAAGAGGCAGCTAATATATCACCACCATGTCACCGTCAGCTTCTCCAGCTCGCTGCTCTCCAGGCGGGCTTTCTCCGCCTCTGTGCAGGTTCGCATCTGGTGCAGATGGCCAGAGAGGTGCCGCCCGCTGTAGTCCATGCAGCCGGGCTTGATGGCCACCGCAATGACGGTGCGCCGCATGGACAGCTTGCACAGCCACCACTCCTCTTCCTCATTGCCCGGACTCAGGACGGTAGTTGATGAGCGGGTGGTTGCACTATTGTTCAGGTATTGGGTACCATCATTATTCGTAGCATCTGGCCTGTGGCCAGCAGCAGACAGTAGGGAACTTGAGGCCGTGGATCGGCCAGGTTGGACAGCAGCCGGCTGCTGAGACCTGGTGGAGTCAAAAGCAAGAAACTCCGAGTCGAAGCGGCAGGCCTTGATGGAGTCGCAATCAGAGTGGCGTGTTGAACCCAAGCGGGGGTGGCTTTGCCCTGTGGCTGCCGATATTAACTTGTCCGGAGTAGACGGAGCGCTTGCAGGCGTTGGAAAACACGTGAACGAGGACGCCGGACAACTATCAGCGCTGCGAGCTGATGCGTCAGCTTCATTGATCTGGCCCGGCGTACTTGCAAAGCACACCTTCTGTTTCAAGTCAGCCTCAGCATTGGCAGAAGCGTCGCGGTGGATTGGCACACTGGGAGCGTGATTCCAGGCACGGGTTGTCTGTTGCAAGGCGCAAGAGTCAGCCGTAAACCGCCGTCTTGCAAGGTTGCTGTTGGCTGGCGGCACACGGCGAAACTTCCAGACTGCTTGGTTGCCGAACTCCAGCGTCCCGGGGCGGCCCATGAGCACCCGCCCTGGGTCGGCAGAGCCGTTCATGCTGCCTGGCTCCCAGCCTGTGTTGTCAATCAGCAGCAGCGGCGGCCCGTCCTGCTCCGCGAGGAGCACTGCCACCTCGTGCATGAAACGTGTCGCCACGTCGGCGTGCTCAAAGAGCATGCGGAAGTAGATCTGGCCGAGCGCCACCGCCTTGTCGGCGCTGCGGGCTGCGCTGCGCGTGCTGGCAAAGCCCTGGAAGGCGGCACGCTGCGTTGGCGTTGTTGACCGCGCCGCATGACGCTCCTCTCCGGACAGCACCCAGAGGTAGGAGCCAAGGTCGTCCAGGGTGTTGGTGTTGAAGGTTGCGTCAAGCCCTGTGTAGGCAGTTCGTTCGGACGGTGCGCCCAGGATGGAAAGATTTCCATCAAGATGCACCACTGCAGTTCGCTTGTTCATCGCGCACTCCTGCGGACAAAAGGGCGCAGTAGGAAACAAGCGCGTGATTAGGGAGCACAAGGGGCCGACACCTATCTGAAGAGTTGCAGGCGTGGCCGAAAGACCACGTTAATCCGCACTACTATAGGCTCTGAATGCGATGCCTAGGCTTGTTCCGAGTTTGCTGCTGCGGATGCGGATTGAAATGAGGAAAATAATCGACTTTGCAGTCAGTAGTGCCAGGTTCCTGTAAGTATGATAGCCATATATCTGAATGGGAGAGGCCTACAAGTGGACTACATGACAAAGGCCTGCAAGGTTTTTGACACCACCAGAGCTGTCAATGTAAATAGCAACATGACGAACTGATGGAGACAACAATCTCGCGGTGCATTAGGGAGTGGTTTATCGGCATTACACCCAGTTGGCCAGTGGGATGATCTGTGGCTAGCGCCTCATATATGTGGATAGTCACAAACGTTTGCTTTTGGTCATTGAGAATGCGATAAACGAAGACACGCCAGTGCGTCAGCTGGCTGCTGATTGCTACTGATGAGGCCTTGAAAAGTTTAGCTGGCCAGGAAGATGGGGGATTTGGCAACAGAGCGCACCTGGAGCGTCCAGGTGCGTCCGCTGTAGCAGTTGGGGCCAGCCTCCAGGCCGCACTCGGTCTCCACAATGAACACGTGCCGCACGGTCGCGTAAACACTCGTCATGGTGGGCACCAGGCGGCGCAGCAGTGCCTCCTTGCGGGCCGCCAGCTGCGGACTGTCCTCCGGGCTAGGCTGCGGCACGCTGAGTGTGTCGATCCACATGTACCTGCAACTGTCACGCCATGCCACCAGCGCGGCACGGTGTAGCTGCTCTCGCGAGAACATGATGGTGCACTTCAGCGGCGGCCGCCCGGCGGTCTGCTCCACGGTGAGCACCCATGAGGCGGCGGTGTCCCAGCGACAGCTAATGGCTGCGCTGTCCACGAGCCGCTCCTCTGTGGCCACGTAGCCTGCCGCTAGGGAACCTCCGCTGGAAAGCGCATTGAGCAGGGCTGCGGTGCTGAACACCAGCCCGCTGCCTACATTCTCGCCCTCCTCCGCGGCGTGTAGGATCATTTTCTGTCGGGCCAGCGCACATGTCAGTATTGCCGTTGAATTGTGAGTATTTAAACAGAGTGGTATTCCTAGTTACCACCCAGCCGCCACATGCAACACAAGTGTACTCGTGAAAATTCGAGAGCATATTGCGAGGGGGCAAGCCCCACACGTATAGTGGGGCCAAGCGTGCATGGCGCATGGGTGTTGTTAGCTTAAGGCACTGACCTGATCCGCTGAGCTCAGGCGCCCCAACACCATTGCAAGATCAACACCCAGAGTAAGCCCAAACGCCAGCCCGTTGCAGAGCTGAGATGCCAAGTGCTCCGTAATCTTGAGCTCCATGACCGGCCAAAGGAACAAACCGCTGATGATGAAGCCCACTGCTAAGAGGAACTTCTGCGGACGGGTGGCTGCAAGCCATCTCCAGGTGCGCAGAAGGTGCTTGACAGAGGCGGTGACATTAAGCACGAGCAACACGGCCCCCTGTGGCATGTTCCAAAGACCCAATGCCACTGTGAAGAGCGGATTCCAGGTATGGCGGAGCGCCCGCCTCAGCCCATGGCGGCTCTGCTGGTCCTGCGGCCAGAACATGCAACGCCAGAATTAACAAAACGTGCATGCACGGGATGATGGTAACAGGAAGAAAGGAGGGGCCGATTCAGAAGGAGGACGTGCATGCCAGGAGGAGGCATCGAGGGGCGGGCGGGGGGGGGGGGGGGGGGGGGGGGGAGGGGGGGGGACACACACCTCTCCAGGCAGGAGGAGGTGCTCCTGTTCGTTCGCTGTTGCCCTATTGCTCCCGTTCCCGCGCTCTTGCCCGTTGTGCCCCAAGCGGAAGGAATCTACCCCAATGCCACCTTCTGCTGCGCCCTGCCCCCATGCTATGCGCGTGCCGACGGCCGCTTTAACCACATCACTCAGCCCACTCACGTGGCTGCTTGCATCGGGTACATCTTTACGGATATCCTTCAGCTGTTGGCCCATGCCTCCCTGTTTGGTCTTGCGGCCCCAACTAGCGCTCAGCTTAGCTTGTTGCGTCCAGCGGCAAGAATCGGCTTGCATGAGTGCATCTATACTCTTGCACATATTGGCATATCGAGGAAGAATCTGGAACATCAGTAGCACGTTGAGGGCTGTGACAGCATAGAGGGCGTAGAAGTCGTAATCTGTCTGAGCAAAAAACCCCACAGGGCCGCAGACAAATATCCACAAGCCCCCAAAGGAAAAAGCAATTGCAGCCATAAGCGCCAGACGTGGCAGAAGCCAGTGGTGGAAATATGCGGCGCCAGGGTAACCTTTGCGCACAGCTGCCTCCTTGAATGCTTTGGTGCTGGACACAGGGTCGAAGGCCAGAAGATTCGGGAAGGAGAGGAAGAAGCTGAGCACTGACATGTAGCCGCGGGAGCCAGGCAGCACGGCGCTGTCAAAATGCAACGGCAGCGTGGCCAGCGTCAGCCCTGCCACGTACAGGCAGTACAGGATGCCGATCCAGGTCCACATGTAGATCTCAATCATGCGCGAATAGACGAAGCCCTCCTGCAGCATAAACACCTGGTGTGTGCGAGGAACGTAGCACGCGGCCGGGGGGGGGGGGGGGGGGGGGGGGGGGGCGTAAGATGCAGAATGGGGGGGCGAATGCATCAACCTGTGTGTGGGTTTCAACCAAAGTCAGGGTGCTGTGTTGAAAGGCTCTGGCCTGCTTGACCTGTGTAAATGTGTAGGCGAAATACTGCAGGCAGGGTTGATAATCTGATATATGTGTGGGAGGGGTGCATGCATGTCGGGCGGTTTCATATCATTTTGGCGCGCGCGGCCCTAGGTAAAATCAAGGACATTGCCTGACACGACATACAAAGAAACATGCAAAGCACCGCTTGTTCATGGAGCGACTGGAATGATGGTGTCTCTGGTGGGCGCGTACTTGAAAGCGCTCGTTTGTAGACTCGCGCTTTTGCCAGAGGAACAAGACCGCGGTAGACCAAGCGGCAGCCCCCCCGCATATGAAGAAGATGTTCCACGCCCTGCCACTTGTCCGCATCGGCCACGAAGCTGCCGGACAAGCAGGGCGCGTCGAAAGTTAAGCCGCGAGAGTACCGGCGATACTCGTCTGCCCCAAATCAGGGAACAGTGGCTTGTATCTACAGCTTGGCAACCGCGTGCTGGGCATGCAGAGACGGGCCGAAGGAAGTGGCAAGTCAGACTACTGCCGCGTGCACCTTCAGCACGTACGACAAGTGGGCAAGGTGAGGTCCCAGTTCCACGTGCTGCCCAAGCTACCGGCAGCGCATTCTCATACATAGGAGTGCCGGGATAATGGAGCGCACCGATGGCCAGGCAAAAGGAGAGGTTGAAGAGCGATGTGGCGACGAGCTGGGCGCCTTCGGGATAGCTGAACGAGCCGGGCCTCCGGGACCTGCGCCCCCGCGCGGCATGCCCCGCCAGAGAGTACAGATAGCGCACCTCGGCGGCAGGCGTCACCCCATCCAGCGGGACCCGGTTGGAAGGATCCTCAACGATACCATCCAGGCAAGGTATGCCCTCCGCCCCTCGTAAACTACCCCCGGCGGCGGCCTGCTCCCACCCCTGAGCTGTTTTCGTATTTTGGCCCGCCGCTGAATCGTTCAGTGAGGGGCGCTCGCAAAGGGTCGGCGGTACCCGCAGGCCGCTAGTCCGACCATATGGCGGCGAAGAGGACATGAAGCCTCAGTAAATTCTAAAATCTTTGGCGAGAATGCAGCCGTCCGCCTCACCGACGCTTCTGCCCGCTCCCAGACTCAGTCGCTAGCCCCAAGCAGCTCGGGCTTGTCTGCACTGAGCGGGTGGTGGAGGCGGCCACCGTCCACGCGCCTGGCCGATGAGCCAAAAATATAAGGCAATAAGTATCTGTAGTCGCTCCAAAGTACGGAGCGGTACCGGACTACCGGGTACCGGTTCTGTACAAAGTTAAATCCCTATTTGTTTATATCCGTATACACGTCTCTCAGTGCTCGTATGGTAGTACATACAGGGTACAGGTATGCGTACCGTATCACAGGTTTGCCTAACGAAGGGCGATCGATGGTCTTCGCGCGGAGCATGTACTGTCGCTCTATGAGGGGCTCCCGTAAATAACAGGGGGAACAATCGATCTTTTAGCGACCATAGCGCTAGTCGCTAGTCGCTGGTTTGCCGATTTTTTTTTGCGAGTTTTCAGAGCCCTTCGTCTGGCAGTAACCTTACCCCGAATGATATTGACATTTTATTTTGGCGTGGTGTACTAGCTGTATCCCCATACTACTACTCGCCGCCCGCAAGTCCGCAGCTGCTCTCATGTAATCCTTAATTAAACATCGATACATATATATGTGTATATATTTCACGATCATAGCGGATGTACGACAATATATTGCTGCACAGTACGAGTACGACATTTTTTAATTTATATTGATGGACGCGAAGTTGGGCGGGCACCCTGATATTGGCCTTTCCCTTTCCCCAGCAGTAGCCAAGGGCCAATCGTACAAATTCATCATCTGGCACCCGTGGGATTTTTGCTACGAACCGCGCCGCGACTAGCCGACTACGACGACGCGCGTCTCGCGCGTACCCACTACAGGCCGCAAAATAACAGGGAACGCCAGGGAATAACCCGTGAGAAAGCTGCACGCCACATGGCATCGAATCGCTTGCGGTGCCGTATGCGGGCTCGACATGGTGTACAGCCATCTACCTAGTAGCCTATGTTGCTCCTCGTATGGATGCGGTGGCGTGTGCTACCTGTAGCGAAAACGCAAAGGCCGTGGTGTTGGCGAATCGCTTGTTTGCGAGATAGCCCGCGCTGCAGGGAGAAGATGTGAGAGGCAGCAGGGTTCAGCAAGCTAGAAAGGTTCTCGGAAAACAAATGTTGTGGAAGGTGGAAGAATGGTCACAAAGCTGTGCTGCGGAGGTGACACATGTATATTTGAGCTTGACAATCGGGTGACGGCGCGCACCCTCTGCCCCTGGATGAGCTTGTCCATGCCGCGGGGGCCCAGGGTGGTGCGTATGGTGTCCACAACCGCCATGCAGGCACTGATGTTGCTGATCAGCTGCGGCTTGGCAAGTAGCGCATCGAGTGACAGGTGCCCGGGTCATTATGTCTACATGGTAATGGTTGAAGGGTTACTAGGTCTTGCAGGGTTTGGTCATCCTGTCATATCCCACCCCGCGACATAAGCTTTTGCAGGGTTTTGCAACGTCTGGAGGGTCTTGTGACAATTCCAGGCAACCAGCCAGGAGAAGGTGATATTGTGTCAAATATCAACATATACTATTTGTAATACATGTTGGTAAGGTATCACTTATTATAGGTATGTAATGTAGATGTGGTTAGGTGTGGGGGGTGAAGTGCATTATATGTACTGGTAGCCAGCTGGTCAGTTTGATCCAGCTGACTTTCGGCAAGGTTGCCGTGTTCAATGTTGGTAATGTTTTCGTTAATTGTTTTGGTCTGCGAGTTGAGGCAGTTGGTTCAGCCAATTCAGGCGGTTGGTTGGTTGGTTTGGTACGTTGGTGACCACACAGTTGGTTGGTCAGTTCGGTTAGTGGGTTTTGGTTGGGGTTGGTATTGTATTGTCCGCAACAAGTTTGGTGGTTGGCGAAAAAGCACTTTCGTGCAGTTTACCGGCCCTGCTGGTAATGCATAGGCATAAGACACTGTGTCCAGGTAGGCAAGCAAGTGTCTGTTCAGCGCTGTTCGGTCCCATGCTGGTGATGAACTTGCAGGAGCTGCAAGGGCAGTCTAGGCCCGGGACCCGCACCTGGAGCGTCTACCCAACCTGTAGAGCACAATCCAAATCACCGCTGACAAGGGTTGGCCCAGTCATCATGCATCCCCTCTATTCATGCATGTGCTAGTGCCGTGTTGCAGACAATATGGTGTTAGACAGGAACAGAGAACGCAACACATCATAACACTATACTTGCCTGATTTTGATCTCTTTCTGTGCTTTGTCAAGGTCACTTTGTGAATAATATTTATGGTGGTAAGATAGATGAACTCTATTATGGTCTCTTTTGTTCTCTTTGGTTTTCTGGCACCCATGACCTCTTCGCAAGGGGGGGGGGGAGTAGAGAATGTGTGTGTGTGTGTGTGTGTGTGTGTGTGTGTGTGTGCAAGAAGCTATCTGCTCCCGCCAGCCACCAGCTTTTGTCCATCTCACACCACAAACTGTGCTGGCAACAAGCATTCATATGCAGTAGCCGTTTAAATCAATATCAATTGGTACATGCTGGATAGCTATGGGTAGTTAGCTATGAACGGTGTTTGATGCCGTTTGCAGGTGCTACTCAGAGGGCACGGAGCCGTAAAGATGCGTACTTGGCACGTAACTGTTACGGCAGCGGTACTCTATTTGCGTGCTTGCTTTCCCGGCTCAATAGCGGCAGCGGGGCGCCTTGGAGACGGTCAATGTTGTGCTGGCTGTTTTTCGTCATAACCCTGCAAAACAGCTGTACCGATGGGTTGGCGGAGCGAGCGCTGGGTGAGGCCGACCCGCCGTGTATTCAAGCATTCACCGCTTCAGATGCGGCTTCGAGCGCGCCGTGCATAGATAGCCCGTCTTGCAAGAAGCTTTGGACTGGCCGCTGGAGCATCACCACCACGTTACCGTCAACTTCTCCAGCTCACTGCTCTCCAGGCGGGCTTTCTCCGCCTCTGTGCAGGTTCGCATCTGGTGCAGTTGGCCAGAGGGGTGCCGCCCGTTGTAGTCCATGGATCCGGGCTTGATGGCCACTGCAACGGCAGTGCGCCGCATGGACAGCTTGCACAGCCACCACTCCTCTGCTTCGTTGCTCTGACTGTACACAGTGGTCAACGCGCGAGTGCTTGTACCATCGTTTAGGTATCGAGTAGCATCAGGCTGTGGACCATCTGGTGCGACGCCAGCAGTGGAAGTGAGGATAGCTGAGGGGGTTAACCTCATTGGGTGCTTCCGCTCAGACACGAAATGCTGCAGCGAATCCGCTGAGTCAGAAGACAAAGCCTCTGAATTAAGACGTCGGTCCTTGATGGAATTGCGATCATAGAGATGTGATGTATCCGAAAGTGTAGAGCCCACGCAACGAATGCTCTGCCATGTGGCTGCTGAGGCGAATGTGTCCAGAGTAGACGGTACGCTTGCGGACTTCGGGATGTTCAAGGACGAGGCCACCGCAAACCTGTCGGACCTCATGGCAAGATCATCATCGATGTCGATCTGACCTGGGCTTGATGCAAAGCGCACTTTTTTTTTCAAGTCTACCTCAGAATTGGCAAAAACGTCGTCATTGAGTCGCAAACTGCCGGAGGGGTTCCAATCGCGGGTTACGTGCCGCAAGGCGCTAGAGTCTGCTGTAGTGCGGCGTGGTCTGAAGCGGCTGTTGGCTGGCGGCACACGTCGCAATGTCCAGAGAGCCACATCGCCAGACTCCAGCGGCCCGGGGCGGCCCATGAGCACGCGCCCTGGATCAGCAGAGCCGCTCATGCTGCCTGGCTCCCAGCCTGTGTTGTCAATCAGCAGCAGCGGCGGTCCGTCCTGCTCCGCGAGGAGCACTGCCACCTCGTGCATGAAACGTGTCGCCACGTCGGCGTGCTCAAAGAGCATGCGGAAGAAAATCTGGCCGAGCGCCACCGCCTTGTCAGCGCTGCGGGCTGCACTGCGTGTGTTGGCAAAGCCCTGGAAGGCGGCGCGCTGCATTGGCGTTGTTGACAGCGCCGCGTCGCGCTCTTCTCCCGACAGCACCCACAGGTATGAGCCAAGGTCGTCCAGGGTGCTGGTGTTGAAGGTTGCGTCGAGCCCTGTGTAGGCCACTCGCATGGAGGGTGCGCCCAGGATTGAAAGATTTCCATCAAGATGTACCACTGCAGTTCGCTTGTTTATCACGCACTCCTGTGGACAATGGGGCGCAGGGGAGGGACAAACGCATGATAAGCGTGCACAAGGAGCAGGCACCTATCTGAAGAGTGACAGGCAGGTGGGCCCTTACGATGTATTCCTTGCGCTGAATCTATTAACAAAGAAATACACATAAGCTTTTTGATCATTGAGAATGCCATGAAAGAAGGCACGCCAGTGCGTCGGCTGGCTGCTGATTGCTCCTGATGAGGCCTTGAAAGCTCAGCTGGCCAGGAAGATGGGGGATTCAGCAGTGAAGCGCACCTGCAACGTCCAGGTGCGCCCGCTGTAGCAGTTGGGGCCAAGCTCCAGGCCGCACTCGGTCTCCACAATGAACACGTGCCGCACGGTTGCGTAAACACTCGTCATGGTGGGCACCAGGCGGCGCAGCAGCGCCTCCTTGCGGGCCGCCAGCTGCGGACTGTCCTCCGGGCTAGGCTGCGGCACGCTGAGTGTGTCGATCCACATGTACCTGCAACTGTCGCGCCACGCCCCCAGTGCGGCGCGGTGTAGCTGCTCTCGCGAGAACATGATGGTGCAGTGCAGCAGCGGCCGCCCGCCGGTCTGCTCCACTGTCAGCACCCATGAGGCTGCAGTGTCCCAGCGACAGCTAATGGCTGCGCTGTCCACGAGCCGCTCCTCCGTGGCCACGTAGCCTGCCGCCAGGGAGCCCCCGCTGGCAAGCGCATTGAGCAGGGATGCGGTGCTGAACACCAGCCCGCTGCCTACATTCTCGCCCTCCTCCGCGGCGTGTAGGATCATTTCCTGGCAGGCCAGTGTGCATGTCCGCTCCGTGTTTAGATGTGAAACATCTAGGAAATTTACCAAATATGAAAAGGTTCTCCCTTGAGCAAAGATTGATGTGAGCGAGCTCACAAATTGTGGCAAAATAGGGTGATCCAGCGTATGATCAGCACGGGGAAAGGGCAGAAAGGAGGGAAAGAGCTCACCTGATCCGCTTTACTGAGACGCCCGGATAGCATGGCAAGATCAACGCCCAGCACAAGCACAATAGCCACCCCATTGCAAATCATCGACGCCAAGTTCTCTGCGAGCCTGAGCTCCAGGACTGGCCACAAGAGCAGGCTAGCACTGAGAAAGCCCGCCGCCAGCAGAAACTTCTCAGGGCGTGTAGCTGCAAGCCAGCGCCAGGTGTGCCAGATGTGCTTGACAGAGGCGGTGACATTCAGCGCTAGCATTACCACGCCGCGCGGTAGATCCCAAAGACCCAGTAGCACTGTAACGAGGGGGTTTGACGTATGGCGAAGCGCCCGCTTCAGACCATGCTGATTCTGCTGTTCCTGCATCAACAAGGTTGATCGCAAAATCAAAAGCATAAACATAACGTACCACGTGCGCAATGATTGCAATGGAACTACGAAGAATGGGGAGGAGGGGGGTGTAGCGCACCTCCCCAGGTAGCAGCAGGCGCCCCGAAGTATCACCAGTGCTGCGCTCTCTCCCACGCCCCTGCCCCTTCTTGTGCCCCCAGCGGAAAGAAGCTGTACCAATGCCGTGCACGTCTTCTGTGTCATGCTCCCACGCCGTGCGCGTGCTGACGGCAGCTAGAACCACGTCACCCACACGGCTATTCACACTGGATGGTGGCCTGTGTAGCTCCTGCGAATCTTGGTTCAGGTCTCTCCTCTTAACCTGGCTGCCTTTAGTACTCCACATCATCATCGGTCGCTTTCGGCGGTGAGATTCAGTGCGGATGAGTGCATCTACACTCTTGCACATGTTGGCGTAGCGGGGAAGTATCTGGAACATCAGGACCACGTTGAGGGCTGTGACGGCGTACAGGGCGTAGAAGTCATAGTCACTCTGAGCAAACAGTCCCACAGGGCCGCAGGCAAACACCCACAGCCCTGCAAAGACTGAGGCGTTGGCGGCCAGCAGCGCCGTGCGGGAGAGATAGCCGGAGTGGAAGTATGCGGCGCCAGGGTAGCCCTTGCGGACAGCCGCCTCCTTGAATGCCTTGGTGCTGGACACGGGGTCGAAAGCCAGAAGGTGTGGAAACGAGAGGTAGAAGTTGAGCACCCACATGTAGCCGCGCGAGCCAGGTAGGGTGGCGCTGTCGAAATGCAACGGCAGCGTGGCCAGCGTCAGCCCTACGACGTAGAGGCAGTACAGGATGCCAATCCAGGTCCAGATGTAGATCTCAATCATGCGCGAGTACACAAACCCCTCCTGTAGCACAAACGCCTGAAGTGCCCAGCAGGTAGGAAGGGAGAAGAATCAGGATGCGGAACGTTGGTAAGCTAGCAAACTTGCGCAGTGCGTGCGTGGATAGGAGTGCATTGCCTCGACCAATGTTAAGACTTGGAGCTGACCGGTGACGATGGAAGCGGTGCCAATGGTGTAATTGTAGAGAGGTATAGCCCACAGATGAAATGCCAATATCCGACACATGCATGGTTTAAAGGCAGTTGAGTGCATCTGACGCGGTTGGGAATTTGTCGCAGCAGCCGCTGGGTGAACACCCACCTGGAAGCGCCCGTTTGCCGATTCTCGCTTTTGCCACAGGAAGTATAGGGCGAGACCCCAAGCGACAGACTCCGTGAGGATGAACATGATGAACCACGCCCTGCCACTTGTGCGCATCGGCCACGTAGCTGGCAGCGCACAGCGAGCCGAAAGTCGCATGTCAAGCCAACAGATAATGAGTGAGGATTATGTAGAGGACTCCAGTCACGGTAGGTTTCCCCACCACAGTAGCAAGTTCGAGACATAGGGACCGTCATGCAATGTTACCAGTGCGTATGCCAGCCCACTTGACAGCAGAGTTTAGAAATGCAGTACTGATTAGAGCAGCAGGGAGCTCACCGACCGCCAGGCAGAAAGCGAGGTTGAAGAGCGCGGTGGCGACGAGCTGGCCGCCTGCGCGGAAGCGAAAGCCGGGCCTCCAGGTGCCGCCGCCCCACGCGGCGCGCTCCCCGAGCGAGTCAAACGCCCCATCCAGCGAGATGCGATCGGGGGGCTCGTCAATGATGTCATTCAGGCAGGTTGTGCCCTCCGCTCCTCGCGAGCTGGCGGCGGCATGGTACCGCCCGCGAGCCGCGCCGGTACATTGGTGTGCTGAATCAAGATTCGGCGAGGGACGCTCGCAAAGTGTCGACGGCACTCGCAGGTCGGTACTCCTGACAACCGACAGTCCTAAAGACATCCCAGTTTGGCTTCAGACGAGGCTGACAGCATTATGGCCTCGCTGCGGAGAGGTGTTGCCTGCTGTAAGATGCCAGCAGTCCAGCGCGGGTGCGCTTATGGTGCGCTCGGGCGCCGAGCACGGAGGATGTGAGGCTGTACGCCGCTGTATACGTGTCTGCAGTTTTGATGCCGTAGCAGTACAGGTGAGGGTAGCTGCAGCGACTACCCTGTACCAGTCACTCATCCATCCCGCCGGATGCGGGATGCGGGCCGCTTTTAGGCGGCTTGCTGTGTTGATTTTCTAATTCTGGCGAACTGCCCTTTTTGTAATTCACACCAGTTCTCGTGTGAATTGCAAAGAAGGGCAGTAACAAATCCACCGCCTACCAGTAGCGACTACTGTACTACTAAAAGTAGTACAGTACGAAAAAAATCACCACAGCAAGCCGCCTGTTGTCCGACCCGCGCCTCGTGCCTCGCCGCCTCTCAAGCTGTAGCCCTGACAAGCAGTAGCCGCCGTAGTTTGTATACCAGGCACTGTGCTTTAATGTAGTACATGTATTTAAGGCCTTGTCCTTCACGGCCTCGGGAGGAGCCGGACGAATCTTCCTGTGGGCCTTGTCCTTCCTCAGTACTTTCCGTGCATTCATCTCGACGCGTTCGCTTCGTCAACCGAACCCATCGTCACCAACTCACTCACTCACGCAGCAAGCATTTGCTACCCTGTCAACCGCTTTCGCGTCTGCCTGCTCGGGGCCATACGCTGCAGCCCGCGCTACCCCGTCCCCCCCGTTCGCCGAAACTACTGACGATGTTCCAGTCGCTGCTGCAAGGCGAGGATGCAGCGTGGTCGCTGAGCGAGCTGCCTGTAGTAGGCGCCGCGATGCTGGAGGGCGGTGCCCCCACCCTGACGGCCCCGCCGGAGCTGCCCGAGCCCCTCCCGGCTCAGCCCGCCAACCCAGCGGTAGATCCTGGGACAGAAATCTTCACGGAATTGCCCACCGTGGATGCTGCGTCGCCGCCCGTGGTGGCAGCTGCCAAGCCGAAGAAGGCCCGGAAGGCCGGCAGTGGCCCGAAGCGCTGCGAGTGCGGCGCTCACCAGGTTTTTCCCCCTCCCGCCTCCAGGGCAGCGCCCTCGACAGCAGTATCATGGCAGCGCCTCTGCGGTAATTTTCGTAGGAGCTCGTAGTATTCCAATCGCTGTGTGGAGGCGACAGCGTCTGTTAAGTTCTGGGGCATTCCATGACACTCGTTGGTGAGTGACGGCATTTCCTACAAGTACCAGTAGCGACTAGGTGTTAGCTTTCTTATTCGAAAAGAAAAGGTTGGTGCTGGCTGATATCACGAGCCCAGTGCTAATATCGGCCACGTTAACATCAGCAGCACCCGCGACCTGGGATGCTCCCCATTCTGTCGACCCACTTGTGTCAGTACGCCCAGGCCAGAAAATGGCGAGGATAAACTACGTCCCCCACAGCAACACGCTGCCGCAGAATGTAGGAGAGAAAACCAGGTGCTAACACCTCCGCCCTGCAACCCCGCGGCACGCTGGCAGGCGTCCTTTGCGCTTACGGGCGGGACTCGGCAGGACGCCCGCTGGTGCGCGAGCTGCCCCGGCCGCCCATCAAGCGGCACAGTCAACGTGCTGACGTTCCGGTGCGTGTGCGGCGTGGCGCAACCCAGCTTCGGGCGACCGGGCGAGGGGATGCGCGGCGTGAAGTGGTGCCGCAAGTGCCCCACGCTGCCTCCGGACGCGGTCTACCTTGTCAAGGTGGGCGCCGCCCCTCAGCCTGCGTATCTCCCCTCCAATTCTGCCCAGGCGCCCTCTCCTATCGGCGCCCAATCGACCCTCCCCACCACTACCCGCCCCCCTTGCCTCCTCCCCAGTTGCCCCTTGGAAGGCGCGTTTGGTAAGGATTACCCTAAACACCGCCCTGATCTCTGCCCGCAGGATCGCCTCTGCGAGTGCGGTGCCTCACGCGCTCACCTTGGGCTTCCAGCCTCGGCCACAGCCCCTGCCACGGCCGCTGTCGAGGGCTGGGGCGCAGGCGTGGGGGAGGGGGAGGAGGAAGGCAACGCCGCCCCCGTGTCCACGCACGCCGACGGCCGGCCCGTGGCGCGGTGGTGCTCCTCCTGCCCCATGAAGCCCGCCGGCGCGGTGGAGGTGGCCGCCAAGGGGAAATGCGCCTGTGGGAAGGCGCGCCCCACGTATGGCTTGCCTGGCCAGCCCGCCACTGCGGCGGCATGGTGCCGCAAGTGCCCCGACAAGTGCGTCCCCCCATCCCCTCCCTCCCTCCATGCCCACCTCTGCAGCCACTGGAATGGCAAAAGGAAGGTGGCATGATGGCATCCTTGAGGCATGGCGGGCCTCAACTGGGCATCGGTGGCGCCTCCCAGTGCAGCCACCCAGGGTGGACACCGGGGGCTGTTGCCTTGCCGGGCATGTTTTGGCGTGCTGCTTATGGTAAGCTCGCAGTTCGAAGATGTGTGGCTGGCAGGTGCTGAGTACCAGCGGCCGCACTCCTGGGTGCTCTGCGCGCAGGCCGGCAGAGGCAGTCAATGTAGTGACTCGGCGCTGCGAGTGCGGTGCACACTGTCCTACCTACGGCCTGCCGGGAGCCAGCGCAAAGTACTGCGCCACCTGCAAGCCGGAGGAGGCCATCAATGTGGTCACGCCGCTTTGCCCCTGCGGGAAGGGCCGCTCCTTCGCGATGCCTGGCGAGCCACGCGCCGCAGCACGCTGGTGCGCCACTTGCCCTGACAAGCCCGAGGACGCCGTGAATGTCAAGCTGGCGCGGCGCAGCGCCTTGAAGCCGCGCTGCGAGTGTGGCGCCGCCGGCGCGAGCTTTGGCCTGCCTGGGAAGCCGCGCAAGTGGTGCTCCCGCTGCCCGGGCCTGCCTGCAGAAGCCACCCGGCGCAAGCCCCTGGTGAGCGGGTCCTGCCTAACCTGCATGCCGGAACCCTTGTTTCTGGCCCTCCATTTGATTAGCTCTGTTAGTCAAGGCAAACATTCTTTTTGCATCGCACCGAGATCCTGTGGTGTGTTTGATGTCTGTATAACTTAATGTTGTCTGTGCATTGCCGTGGTAATAACCCGGCTAGAGGTCAATTTCAGGAGACAATGTCGATTATAGAGGAACTACCGTGCGCCCGGGCCTGTAGTTGATGTAGTCGTTGACATTTTGCAACATGAAAGGGGGGGGGGGGGGGGGGGGGGGGCACCTCGTGTCACGTACACAGGTGATGTATTAATGGATTGTATGGCAGATGGGATTTATGGTGCCACCATGCTGGTAGCAGCCCAATGGGGTGGTCCGGAGCACCCATCCCAGACTCTCCCCCACCGACACCCGTGCACCCTTTTTTATCGCCACAGTGGGCAAAGCAATCTCGAATTTATCTGTAAGCCGGGGGATTTACAGGATGTTTACAAAGTTAGACATGGTGCCTGTGGCAGTGAGCCGGAACAACCTTGCGCACACCTGTGGAATGTTCAAAATTGAAACATTTGCCTAGGCCAACGACACAAAATGATGGGGCTATTCACCCCACTCCCAGTGGCTTTTCTCCGATGGTGTTTGTGTGTGGGGGGGGGAGGGGGGGCAATTGCTGCAATGAGCTGACTGGCTATGTTCCTTGGTGCAGTGCGAGTGCGGCGTGAGCGAGCCCTCCTTTGGCTTGCCTGGCGAGCCCGGGCGCAACGCCAAGTGGTGCAGGCGCTGCCCGTCGCGCCCCCCAGATTCTATCAACGTCCGCGCGCGTCTCTGCGAGTGCGGCAAGGCCCAACCTCGCTTTTGCCTGCCCGGGCAGCCCAAGCTCTGGTGCTCTGTCTGCCCCTCGCGGCCAGCTGAGGCGGTGGTCACATACAAGCGTGGTGCGCCCCCCCCCCTGCCCCTCGCCTCCTTCCCTCCACCGCCTCTCGTCTTACACCCCCAGCACCGCGCTAGTTAAACCATCGCGAATTCCATTCAATGCATACTAGTAAGTAAGCTTCCACCTGTACTCACCCTTATTTCTGCAGCGCCGCTGTATTGATTGAATATATAATATAATCGTAAAATTTGTAACATCCTCCAAATTAGTACTCACAGCAGCTGCCAACTGGCCGCACCTCATTGCAGTGGGTTGTCCAGCAGGTATGTCTACCCATAAAACGCGATCTCGTGTTTAATAACTCGGCAATATCTATGAAATATGGTCACGGACATCACAGCGCTGGTGCATCTGGCATAAATGGGTTAAGACAGTACGCGAACAGAAGGATCGGTCGCGCAATGCGTCCCTGACAAAAGCAGCACGCCCAACTCCTGACTCCTGCCTGGCTGCCTCCCCCTCCGCAGTGTGCCAATGCGGCAAGAGCCAGCCTCACTTTGCAGAGCCAGGGCAGCCGAGCTCCGCCGCCATATGGTGCGCCAAGTGTCCCCAGAAGACCGCGACCGCCGTTGACGTGGTCAGTCGGCGCTGTCAGTGCGGTGCCAAGCGGCCGACTTTTGGGCTCCCTGGCCAGAAGCTTGGGCAAGCGCTGTGGTGCAAGACCTGCCCCGGGCGCGACCCTGCCAGCGTGTGCCTCGGCTACACATACGTGCCAGCCTCGGAGCGCAAGAACAAGCAGGTAGACAAGGAGGAAGCCGCTCCGCGCCAGGGAGGCTCGCGGGCCGCCTCCCGTCCGAGCTCCAAGGCAGCGCGTCAGGATGGAGCTGCGAACCAGCCCGAGAACCTTCTGCTGCAGGACGAGCCAAGGCAGACACGCGCCAGGCGCTCCGCTGGCGAGGCTACGGCTGCAGACAAGCAGGCCCAGGGTGCAGCTGCCGCCAAGGGCACAAAGACCAACGCACCTGGGGCAGGTAAGCAAGGGCCAGCCAAGCAAGCTGAGGGCACCACCAAGGGCGGTGCCCCTGGCACGGGCAAGGCGACGGCTGTGAGCCGCAGGGCCAGCAAGCGTGGGGTGCCTGTGGAGCCGGCTCCCGGCCTCAACAGCAGCCCTCGCCCAACCAAGAGGCTGCGCCCCAAAGCTGCTCAGCAGCCTCATGTTGCCTGAGTCAGGAGTGGCGTGCGCGTGTGGTTGGATGACGTTCCTCCACATCTGGTTGCCTGTCTTGGAGGCTGGAGAGCGTTTAAAGCATTGTGGGCCTCTTCCTCAATCGGTGTCTCACAATGTGGCAGAGCGTGCACACGTAATAACTAGGCCCTTGGTCGCTCCATTAGTGCAGACAGGATATGTTGCCCCTGTAATTGAACCCAGTAAAAGCATGACATTTTTGCTGTTTCTTGAAGGAATCCGAGACCCCGACTATCCCACTGATATTGGGATCAGAGGTACCGTGCCGGCGAAGTCCGACTTTACCTAGCGACTGCATTATAGTATAGCATATTTTCCTTCAGTCTGCAGACCAGGGCATTTGGCCGTCTCGCTGCCGAGACGAGCTCCTGCCTAGAGCTGTAATGGGTTTGGTTATGATACCGGCATGAGCTGCTGCGAACGGTGTCCCAGTGGTGTCCCCGGCAATATAACTATCATAACATCTTGATATAACTTCTATCTATCTGGAAGTGCGGCAATTATGACACAACAGAAAAAGAATAGAAAATGTAGATAATTAAGCTTTTCTTGGAAAAAGTGACAAATACAGTGAATTGCGAATCGATTTCGGATGGCATCATGGCAATAAGTACACTGGTTGAGTTTGAGTATGGATTGGTTCACCTTCACGTTCAATATTTAAAACTAGACAGCGATGAAGGAATGCGGACAGATGCACAACGAAAAGATTACGGTGACGATTACAACGCATTGTAGTTAGCAGATGCCGTTACGGACCGTTTCCGGAATCCTTATTTATATCCTATCTATCTATTACTTGCTATCGTATCTTACGCATCGTGTACCTGCAAACGAGTAGCGGCGGCGCGAATTTCTAGTAGTTCAATTATAGTGTCCGCGCCACTCAGTATCCCTCATATTGATTTTAGTAGAAGTTCAACGTCAGCAAACGTACCGTCATGTGCCCTTACGTTAAGTCACGTCCCCTCACGTATCATGACGTACCTAAACGTACATGAATGTACAGATCCCCACCTGAAAAGTATGAACATGGTTCGACATCTGTTCGTAACTCGTCCTAGCGAATCCACGATAATGGTCGTCACGACACTGGTCACCTTCTTTGTCAAATGTGACAACAAATCTAGTATGTGATATTAAATACGTTCTTTAAAGGTGCATCCCTTGCCCGCTCGGTTGAGCGGTCGTCTCGTACGCGAGAGGTCCGCCTGGGATCGATTCATGGTGGTTGTATTTCGGCAATATCGTCCCGGCGTGTCATGGATTTACCCGGTTGATGCATTAGCCCTTCGGGGTTCGAATGAGGCAATGGTCCAAGGGCTATGCCGGACCTACGACTGCAGTTGGCGCAAAAAGGTCCAGTGCTGGGGCGGCTTCGGCCGATGTTTTGGGGCGACCTTTACTTTCCTTTTACGTTCTTTAAAATTAACATGTCCGGCAGGTATTGTCCGGTATAGGGCGTGATGTCCGGTATTGATATTAATTATTACATCAGGGCTTTCACAAATGCGCACTACGAACAGAACTTACAACAACTATGAAAGGTTGCCAGCAAAAGAGAGACATAAGCCTGAAACCAAGGTCGAGCATGAGGCCAGGGAGCCAAGAACCAAAGAGGAGCCAAGGGAACCACGAAGTCGCTTAGCTGCCAGGAACCAAATAAAGGGACCACCGCCCCGGGGCAGGCTATCAGCCGCGGCGAGCGAGGACGCTTGCAGCCAATGACCCGGGTCATAGCAACACATGCCGACGAGCGACGCGACACATGCGCAGCAGCACCATCACGTGCCGCCCGCGCGGCCGTGACCCCACCAAGAACGTTGTTTGCATGTGCCATGTTGATGAGCAAGGAGAAACGGCGGCGCCACGTAGACAAGAGCTGGCCGATTGTTTTTGGCCAGTGTGTGTGTGGCTAGCTTTCGCGAGCTCCACCAAGAAAGCCTCAGCGTGCAGGCCAGCGAGCCAAACTCGGAAACGGCGAAAGGAACAAAGCGAAGCATGCCGGCGGCGTTTCGGACACCCTCGTCATACTTCTGGATTTTGTGGCGCTCTGCAGCCCGCAAAGCAATCGTTGGATCCGAGCTTGACACACTGAGGATAGGGGCAATGGTGGTATCGACAGCAACCGTGTTCCCGCGGATACCGCCATACCCAAAAAGCCCAAAATCGGCCGGCCGGCCGTCGCTGCCCTTCGGAAGAGAAACAAGCACCGACGGGTCCGTGAGGATTTGGACACCCACGCCCAGCGCGGGCTTCACGTCGTGGCAACTGTTGGAAAGGCCATGTGCCGCCCACTCGTGTGCGGCGTGATTGGAGTCGCCCCCAGAGCAACGTGCCACGTGATCAGCGTACGCGACCGCCCAAGTTGAAGGAGTGAACTCCACCCCAGCATCCTCTAAACGGGCCATCATATCTTGTACCGAGTAGAAGGAGCAAAAAGCACAAGGGCATGGCTCGCCAAGGGAGAGGACATGAGCCGCCAGAAGGCCAAATGGGCGGCAAGCGGCAACGCGGAACATGGAATCGTAGTACTCAGAGGAACGCTCACGGACTTCACCAAGGCGACCCTCACTTGGAGGATCAGTCACCAGGAACGCTATCGCAGCGCGTAAGAGGCGGCCTCGGAAGCGGTTGTTGTCAGGGCCGCTTGTAGGCATATCAGCTATACGAGTGCATAATATCATTATCTTGCTGTACATCCCTTCATTTATGTTAGTTTATTGGTGAGTGGCCGAAATTGGTCCCCCAGTGCGATCAACTACACGTGAAGTATCGAAATCGATATCGGCCAAACCTGAACTGCACCGGGTTGACCCGCGTGGAATTGCTTCGATAAGTATCCGGAAATGTAGCGAATCATGAACGAAATATGTGCTGCATCTGCATGTCTACGTCCGGACACGTAGCCTCATTTTCATCATTTTTGGTATCAGCTCCGCCGCCAAGCAAAGTGTAATTTCCCCGTAGTTTTACTCGTACTAAGTACGATGTGAGTACTGTAGCCCGTTTATGGCAAACGAGTACCTGTAGTACCTGAAGTATAGTACCGGTAGTATACCTGTCCACCTCCCCGGCATGAACGCCAGTCTGCAAGGTCCATTCCCAAACCAGCCCACGGTGACTCTCCCTCTGAATGGCCCAAGCCGTTCCACGACTTTGTCACCGCTAATCCGTTCGCGGTGCTCACCCCTCTAGATGACCCACATGTAGACGGCGGGCCCTCGGGAGGGGGGGATCTCTAGACACCGGCGCCGGCAACTTTATCCAGGCAGTATGGTCGGCGGCGCGTGGGGTAGGGGATGTTACCAAGCCCGGGCGTCGTGGCTTAGGGCCGCCGCTGCAACGGTCTATCCTAGGTGCGATTAATCGTCGGCGCATGGCCTTTATTATGGCGTGCCGGGGGACTAGGGGCCCTCGGGATGCCGCTCTAGCGTCGGCACATTATGCTGCTGCACGGCATAGGGTCCGGACACTAGTACGTAATAACCGCCGCCGCCAGAGGGAGCGGGCCGTGCTAAAAGCGGTTCAGATTTTAAGAAGGGCGGTGGGAGAAGGGGGTTCCGGAAGTGGGCGCGCTCTCTCCGTAAGGGGCAGGGTTCATTCGAGGGCGCGAACGACCAGCCATTACGCGATCCGGTGTTGGGGGTACTTCATACCGAGCCGGGCGAAATCAATGCGTGCTGGGCGCGGCACTATCGGGAGCTGCTGCGTGACCCCCACCCCCTAGCACAACGGGTTGCGATATACCGTGCGGCGTGGGACCACCGCCACGGTACATCGCCACCGCACTAAACGGGATTTATGGACATATGAAGTAACTTGACAGTTTAATAAGGGATGCGTCGATTCTTCAGAAAATTTTAAAAGAACGGGTTCTATATCACTGGCCTACAGTTCCATGAATTGCATTGCCAACGCTTTGAAGTACCAGTAGCGAGCGTTCGCATTGCCAGCGCTTTGAAGTACATGAGTTTTTTTTCCATTACCAGCAGCGAGTAGCGAGTACCAGTTCTCATAGCCTCCCAACCTTGAGATCGTAATCGGACGGCTGTGTAATTAAGGACCGTGGGCGGGCGGGTGGGCGGGTGCTTGGGTGGGTGGATTATAGTACTTAGAAATACATTCCAGTAGATAAGCGCTTTAGTCATGCACCTATTATAGGCCCGATCCGCTGCACTATACGGGTACCCGTACGGCAATAAAGCTCGCCGCCGAAAAATCGACGCTTCGCTGTATAACATGGGAGGAACTAGTCAAGGCTCTTAGGCGTTTAAAAAATATTAAGGCCAGGGGCATGATGGGATCACTGCGGAGGCTTTAAAATTGGGGATATACGCCCCAAATAGCCATTTTGGCAAGGCATTGCTGGCCTTAATTAACGGGATATGGACTAAGAACTATATCCCCCAGCAGTGGCGTAGCTCGGCCATAGTATCGGTGCTGCCCAAGAAAGGCGACGCAACCGTTATGGACAATTATATTTCGATTATGGGTGCCGCTATGAAACTCCTTATGACCGTCATTACCCAACGCTTGCAAGACGTCTGCCAAGCTAAAGGGACAATCCGCCGTTGGCAAGCGGGTTTTAAGCGGACTGAGGAGGGCCCCATGCAAGTCGCTAGCTGGTTCGATATCGCGGCTCGTCGCCAAGCGGCAGGTATACCCACGTACACGGGTTTTATTGACTTTAGGAAGGCATATGACACCGTACCTCATGAGCTTTTATTCCTAAAACTACAAGCCATAGTAGGAGTCACGGGCCATATGCTTACCTTCATTAAAACTTTATACATGGATAGTATGGTACGGGTCAAGATAGGGATGGCCCCGGGAACACTATCAGACCCCATACCCATAGAGCGTGGCCTCCGACAGGGATGCCCCGCTTCCCCCATCCTATTTTATTGAATGAAAGAATACTCTACCACATATTTATTAACGATATATTCGATGGGGTAGAACATCCAAGGTGTGATTTACCAGGGTGCACCGACACATTAGCGGCAAGGCAACCACTAAGGGTGCCAGGTCAGTTATACGCGGACGGCGCTGTTGGTATCACAGGCTCGTTTGATGACCTGCATGCCATGTTCGCCCACTTCTCGCAGTGGACGGAGGACCATTTTATGGGGTTTGGGGTACTTAAGTGTGGGGTGATGGCATTAGGCCGATATTCCGACGAGACCGCGTTACGTGAACAAGCTGCCCGATGGCAGCTTGGGGGGGAACGGGTACCGGTTGTAAATGAATATAGGTACTTGGGTATGGTCATTAAGTCGGATTTAGGTATGCAACACATACTAGACGACCTGGCTAACTAAGAAGGGTAAACGCGCCATTGAGGCGCTCGATTCGGTATTAGTCGGTGGACGGGGCATAATTCCTATTAATGTGCGTGTGTCGGTCTTTAAAACCTGTGTACTGCCGGTTTTAACTTATGGGCGTGAAGTATGGGGCATGGATAGAACTAGCGGCGCAAATAAATTACAAACCGTACTCAATCAGTGCTTGCGGTGCCTAATTGGGGCGGGTAAAAACTCCCCTGGGGTGGCCACTGCACCGATTATGCGGGAATTGGATATTGCGCCCATAGAGGCTACGGCCGCTGCGGCACGGGCTCGGGCGTTCCTTAAAGCATCCGACTTGAATACATATACAACCCATTTAGTGGATCAGCCAAGTCGGGCGCGCCCTAACACGTGGACGTTAGGGACTGTGCGGTGGTTATATCGACTAGCTAGGGCGAACGTAGGGCTAGCTGAGGGGGCGCACCTTCCACTTGAGTGGAGGTCACTAGCCGCGCGCGATGCCACTAAACTAGTAAAGGCATCGGTGTGGGCGCGTTACGAATCGTCGGCCTCGTTAGCACGCAATAAAACCTGGGGTATATATGTCCAGGCGTCTTATGCGTCAAACCCGTTGCCACATATAGTACAGTGTGAGTGTCCCCGCGGGGGTTGTGGCCGGGTTGCACATTATGATACAATTACGCACCCGACTATTTCCCAATGCCCGCCGATTGGCCCGGATTCATGCCATGCCTGAGCGGTTTCTGGAAAACTGCCATGCATGTGGCGGAGGTGAATATGAGACTATCGAACATATGTTGGCGGAGTGCCCGCGGTGGGGGTATCACCGTCATACTTTTGGGTTGTTAGTTCCGGAGTTCATGGATTCTATTATTAGTAGTCAGGTTATTGCGTCAACGCCTGAGGACTAAACTGCCTTTGTTTTGGGCGGGGTCCCCCCCTCCCTTCACGGCGCCCTGAATTTTAATGGGAATGGGAAATTTTCCAGCTATGGCGTCGGGCCCTCCCTCACATTGCCTTTATTGTTGTTGCACATGTATCGCACTCCCGAAATGCTTTGCTCCGCGGGTTGGGGCTTGTCCTAACTCGCATTACTCGAATGGGCCGACGCCCAAACGGGTAGGGCGGACCTTTCGTGGTCAGTGCCGGGTATTTTGATGGCAGTGTTTTAGACGTTGACCCAACTGTGTTGGAAAATCCGTCATTGGCCTTCAATTAGTCTTGCAGAATGCTTCGGCAATTTGCTTGATGACTATAACGGAGCGTCGCCTACCCAGGGCTTTCCGTTACTGGATTGCTGCCTAAACGGCCGTCGTAGAGACGTTGCAAGGGTTTCACTGGTGCCATTCCTGTCCCGGGGACAAAAACAAAATACATGTAGTAGTGCCTGTAGTTGCTGTTAGTTCTGTTTGTAGTGCGCATTTGTGAAAGCCCTGATGTAAAAATTTTGGTACCTGGAGTTCATTACACGGACTTGGGTGGCAGCTCCCTGAGCGCTAGTGCCAGCACCATGGTCCTCAATGTTCCGACAACAGTTGTTATCAAGGTGACATCTAGAGCTGCATTTCCTACCAGCTTTGCGGCAATTGCATACACTGGTGGCACGCGGCCCTTTACATGTGCATTTGATCATTCCTCGGCCCCTAAATAGTGACACAGATCTTACACATTCTCTGAGGGAGATCTTCTTTCATGATGCTTGGTCGCTCCACTTCTCTACCACACCCGCCAAGCCCACCCGCGCGGGTGCAATGTTGCGCAACTGATCCATATCTTGCTGCCCATATGTGGTCTTGATAACACCTGCGTCCACAGCCACTCTGTAAGAATTGCATTCTGTGACCTGCAAAACAGGGTTTGGGGAGGGCATTTGAGAAAGAAGATGTGCGCGTCATCACTGGGACACATCAAGCATTGCGTGCAACTGGCATCAGTATACAACAAGAGGAGCATAACATAACTCACCACGCATGTCAAGAATCTAGGGTCCACCTTGCCACGGTCTTCCTTTGTCAACGGCACTCTGACCACATCACCCACCACCGGTGCTGGGCCGGCCTTGGCAGCAACCCGGGCACGCGTCACCCTAGCCTGCTTGGCATGTACAGCACCGCACTGAGCCCTGATTGCGCGCCGCCCGGGACTGTTGGCCAGCTGGGAGGGAGATACTGGACTACAATCGTCAACGGCCGCGCGTGCTTGCACGATGACTTGTGGAGTAGCCTCCGCCGCTGCAGCCGGAAGCACTGGTGGCTCCTCGGGCGACCTTTGCCTCTTACGGCCCACTGACTCACAGGACGACGCAGCGGCAACGGTTTCGACAGAGCGAGGCACCACATCCACTGTCCCAGCAGCCATGCAATCGTTGCTGTGGTGGCCATCATCCGTTCCACCTGCGTGCAAGACACATGATTGACACAGTCACACCCATGCCATAAATAACGGGCATGCTGACAAGATTGACAGCAACAACATGTTACCTGTGGATGTGACATGGTAGAAGGCCTTGCCGCGCGCACACTGATGACCCTTGACAAGGCCGGCTGTGGGGATAAGCATCCCAATCTTGCAATGCCCACCATGGCACCAAGCCTTGCATGGGGCGCAATATGTGTCCGGGTCCCATGCCAAGTTGGGGTCTGGGACGTAGGCGCGTAGTGTCTGCTGGTCCTCGTTGCGAGTGAGCATCTGCTCATCGTGCTGCGCATTCACGCTAATCCTGGACGTGATGGGCAGATCTTTTTCGTGTACACGGAGGAGCGGGGAGCAGGGAAATATAAGTTAGCACTTGTGTGTTTATGATACATATGCTGTGGAATACGAGCTAGCACTGCTACAAAATTATAGTATTCAAAATAAATACATAATACAGCAAACACACATTAAAATATAAAATATTATTTAGAGAGAGATAGAGAGATACATTACAATCAAAGATATGGCCTTGGCTAGAGGACATTATCATATATAACAGTATGTACAACATCATAACCTAATAGCGGCAGCACTAATTATATATAAAACCCAACATGTATAATATTCACATACGTTAATAAGAGTAGTGATAATCAGTACTGTCGATAGTTATATTACTTAAAGAGTTGAGTGTAATCACATTAACACAATCATTGCTCAGCACTTCATGCTATGGTGCACTACATGCGCAGCATGGCAGGCCAACAATAATGCAACGGCTTTGCGGGCATTCACCAACTGGGAGAGGCGCTGGCGTTCTGAAGGCATCCATGTCTTCCTGCCCTTGTGGCTGCTGCTCTTGTCGCGCGTGCTCCTCTGCCTGCTGCTCCTTTTCGTCAAAGGGCAATTGGGGGACTTGTTTTCATCACACCAATGTGCGATGTACTCCTCAATGGTGAGGTTGAATCTTTCAATGCCGCCGCTGTTGGGGATATGCGTAGCTCTCCCTGTTACCATTTGGCAGGCAAGCAAGAGCTTCTTGGTGCTTTCAATCACTTGCAATCACAACACGCACATCTCTTAGACTTGCACTTGTGCACAGGCTGAGCAGCATGCTATTTATTACACAACGGCCCACAAACCTTCTTCGCTTCCTCCTCCGAGAGACCGATTATCTTGCTCGGTTGCTTGTAGGCAACACGGAGAACTCTCTACCATTGTCAGCTTGAAGGATGGCAGGCGGCCCAAGGAGAAAGAAGAGTAGAAACAGTTTCCCTGCTATGGTATCCTTCTGCAGGGATGGGGCGGACTGATAAGATACATAGATTAAATAAGAAAGGGGGAAGGCGGAAGCAATGGAGTTGGATAGGCGCGCAAATATCAAACTCGCCCGCTACTGTGGCATACAAACCTCCTTGATTGTTGGGGATCGGAGTGCAGAAGCAAAACTTGATGCCGTAATCGATGTAGGTGAGCAGGAAGCGGTAGCCCTTGTATCCTGATGATTGGTAGAGGTCGATCTGGCCACGGGCCCCGAACATGCCCTTGAACAATATCGGCCGGTGACCGGCCTTAGCCTTAGTAGTTCTGTGCTTGGCGCAGGTGACGCATGTTTCGCAGAAAAGTTTGACGACACGCCTCGGGATGTTACAGTACCTTCCCATAATAATTCTGTGAAGCTTATTGAGCTGCACAGTGTGATGAGGGGAGGGTACACTTAGTGGTGTGTACGTAGCCAACATGCAGTGGCAGCAAGCAGAGTGGGACAATGGAAGGGCTCAGGGAGGTACACCTTGGCGTGCACCCCTTTGAGGTGCAAATCCCGGATGTGTTCGACGACCATCCCGGCGTGACTGACGGGCTTCATCTGCTCCAGAGGGACATTTATGTCCCCTCTCTGGATGAGCATATCGGAGTCTCCGCAGGTCAAGATATCAAAGCGGCGCTTTGTAGCCCAGGCCCGCGATCATTCCTGCTCGACAGTCCAACAAGAAGAGCACTTTGCACCTCAGTACAGGCAGAGGCGCGGCGCCAGTATATTTCGGCTCGGCGTGGCAGTACAGGCGGCGGCTGCAAGTGCCCGCCCAGTTGCATGCCGTACCGTAGAATCGGCGGCTGCAGCGGGCCTACAGGCGCAAACAACGAGGCAAAAGAGTCGACTGTCGGGAAATGTACTATGTAGAGGATGAGCGGGCTGGTGCGCAATCGGGTCGGCTAAACGTCAGACTATAAAGTGATAACACGCGAACCCGCCTACCCGCGAGGTCTGTGGCCCATATCGGGGGGCAACTTGCGAACAAGGCATGTCGGCGGGCCCCACCTCTCTCGTCGTTTGTTCGAAGGTACGGAGGGTTGGCATGGCTTCATTGTACTCTGCCTCTGTCCGCAACGTCTGGTTGTCTCGACGTTGCCCCACATACTCACGAAGTCTCTTGTTGAAGACGTCGCGATGCGCCTGCACCACCGATGGTGCCTCAACCTCCGGGTGATCTTCGGCCGGCCCATCCTCCTGTGCGGCAGCGCCTGCAGTAGAACCAGTATTGCCTAAGGCCATAGTATCGACTAGAGCCGGGCAGAGCCGGGCAGAGGCGGGCCCGGAGGGGGGAGTTGCGCAGCTGCGATTGAGTGCTACTGTGGGGACGAGTGAGCACGCCCTGTCCGCAGGGGGTTTTAATAGCGACTGTACCTGGCGCCCAATCGGAGCTCCCGCGCCGGCACGGCACTCGTCCGCAGAATGGCGGGCGCCGCAGCGCCAACCAGCACCTGCCCGTACAAATGCCGGGCTGTAACCGCGATCCGGCGCCTGCCCGAACAGCGCCTTACCCGCCACCGTGCGTCGTGGCCATGTGCAGATGGGCTTGCCCAGCGCGGGCCATTTGAACATGGGACGCGACAGACGTTCCATGCTAACATGGGTCGACCCATGTGGACATGGGCCGACAGACAGCCTATGTCCACACGGATATGACCCGGATTGCTCCATGTGTACATGGTACGGGGCCATGTGGACATGGGTCAATGGAGGCTCCATGTCCACATGCATGGACCGCTCCATGTACACATGGACCCCATGTCCACATGGATCTTAACATATACACGGCACGATATGGAGCCTAGTATTGATACATGTACTTATTCGTCGTAAGAGTTCCCTTATCCCTTCATCGTATTGGCGAGATGGTTGACGACTCCATAGTTGGTGGTGGTGAAAAGTGAGAATTGATTACGAGGTGGTATGCGCTGCGGTATATACTCCGCACTCGACGAGATGCCACGCCGCTGCTATCAAGCCTGCCGGGTGATCTAGTCCGCATTGCTAATAATGAGATTACGTAGGAGGGCATTTAGTCATGTAGTGAGGTGAGTCGATATCTAGGGTTGTAACCCTAACATGATATCCTCACATTTTCCTCCACCACATAAATGTGTCAACTGGCGGCGGTGATATATGTGAAAAAATGCATGGCAGCGCAGTGTGTCAGCAAATGCAGAAGTAACATGTCATGGCCAGGTGACACACGCTGAAAAATCAGCATGGCGGATTCTCAGAGTTGAAACTCCGAAAGGATATTTTGTCAACGACAAGGAACTTTGGTGTGTCACAGGTAGAATATGATAATGACACAAAAGGTGTTCGAGATTTTTTGTATGTGTTTAGGAGGTAAATGTCTGTGTTGAAGACAATGTATGTTACGGGACTGGGACAAGATTATAGCGCAAACGGTACATGCCACTATACTTCACTTATGACTCACTGAAAATGGGACAATTTACAAGCTTTAAACCCTGTACAGGTTTTTAGGGTTCACGTGTACTAGCGCAAAGTACATGATCACTTGGTGGCGGCGGAACGAGGCAAAGGCGACGGGTCGAGGCAGGTTCACCGAAGGTAGGTAGGTAGGTTGCCGCGAAGTCGAGGCAGTTCTCCGCCTCCCACACCTGTCTAACCGTTCTCGCTGAAACAAGTAGGAAGTAGGGCTGTGGGGTCGGTATGGGTTCCCCCTTGCGGGCTATACACGAACTTCGCGCTGCACTTGGGGCGGTGCGGGAACTCCTTCAAGATCATGAGGGAATGTTGAGTAGGGAAGTTCTTCTCGAGATGGCAACAAGTTGTATCTGGTCTGCCGTCGGGCGGCCCGTCTCCTCGCGTGGGGCAGCCTTGCGTGATGTTGCGACCTTGGAAGAGTCGTTAAGGGGGGGTGGCCAGCGCCCCCCTGCGTCTTTGGCCGAAGTAGTGGCGTCTGAAGAGGGTGCCGCAGGCAGCCCCGGTATGTAAGGCATCGCTAAGCGTTCCGACACGGCAGTTGCAGGGGCCACACGGCCCACCCCGGCTGGGGCTGAGGTACAACCACACCATATCGGTCACTGGCTTCCTGCCGAAGACGGCCACACTGAATATGCCGACTACAAAGCGGTCAAGTCGGTAATCTCAGGCCTCCGTATACTAATTGGCGGTTCTTGCATGACTCGGCGGCTACAAAGGTATGCTGCCCCTCGTCAAATTATTTCCGCGTGCAGGTAGCAGTCACCTGCGGTTGAACCAACGGATACATTGCAGCAAGGCCGCCCACCTTGCGATTGGCGTCGCTTCTTTTGAGGCCGGTTGCGACTATGCGGCAGCAAGGCGAGGGGGTACGTCGCTCGTGCAGCTAGCAGTCGGGGGGATGTGGGTAGGTTGAACGTGCGATGGCGACATAAGTAGCAAGCCATAAAAATGCAACGGTGGACAACAGCATTATGTCGCAGCAAGACCGACCACCTTGGCGATGTGCGTCGCTTCTTTTGAGGGCAGCTGCGACTCGTTGGCGGCGGGCGAGGAGATGCGTCGCTTGTGCCAGCTTTTGCACTCGGGGCTGTGGGTCGAATGTGCGATGGCGACATTATAATTATTTAGCAGGCCGAAAACTGGAACAGCCTAGCATAGCCTTACCTCGCAGAAAGGTCGCCCACCTTGGCGACTTGCGGCGCCTCTTGCAAGCCGGCTGCGACTCGTCGGTAGCAAGGCGAGGGGGTGCGTCGCTCGTGCCAGCTTTTGCACTCGGGGGTTGTCGGACGAACGTGCGATGGCGACAAAATTAGCAAGTCGGAAACTAACTAAAACAACCTAGCATAGCCTTAAAGCATCGCAGTAAGGTCACCCACCTTGGCGACTCCCGGCGCCTCTTGCGAGCCGGCTGCGACTCGTCGGCAGCAAGGCGAGGGGGTGCGTCGCTCGGGGGCTGCGGGTGGAACGTGCGATGGCGACATAATTAGCAAGCCGGACACTACATGAGCCTATAACCCATAGCCTCACATCACAGCAAGGCTGTCCACCTTGGCGACTGGCGTCGCTTCATTTGAGGCCGGCTGCGACTCGTCGGCAGCAAGGCGAGGGGGTGCGTCGCTCGGGGGCTGTGGGTGTAACGTGCGATGGCGACATAATTAGCAAGCCGGAAACTACATGAGCCCATAACTTATAGCCTTACATGACAGCAAGGCCGTCCACCTTGGCGGCTGGCGTCGCTTCATTTGAGGCCGGCTGCGACTCGTCGGCAGCAAGGCAAGGGGGTGCGTCGCTCGTGCCAGCTTTTGCACTTGGGGGCTATGGGTCGAACGTGCGATGGCGACATAATTAGCAAGCCGAAAACAACAGAAGCCCATGATAACCTTACATCGCAGCACTACGGCTGCCCACCTTGGCGACTGGCGTTGCTTCTATTAAGGCCGGCTGCAAATCGTCGGCAGCGGGGGCATGGAGTGCGTTGCTCGTGCCAGCTTTTGCAGTCGGATGTTGTCGGTCGAACATGATATGGCGACATAATTAGCAAGCCGTAAAAATACAGAGGTGCAACACAACATTACATCACAGCACGGCCACAACCTCCCCCCCCCCTCCACCCTGCCCCCCGCCATCCATCCCGCCTATTCCGCATCTCTTACAATGGGCATGGTGGTTGTCGCGCCTTTAGCCTCCGAGCCGCTGGCATCCGGCACGCCCTCACCCCCGCCTAATGCGAGCGCAAGTCCAGAGAGTGTGGCTGCCGACGCGCCGGCTCCCTGCCCGCCGCTCTCCCCCGCGTGGCTATCGCCAGGCGTAGGCAAGCCCTCGGCCGCATCGCCAGCGGCAGCCGCCACACTCGGCGACATGTCTGCCGCTGGCGGGCCCTGCCCTGACCCGCCACTGACTGCGTATCGGCCCAGCTAGGTCCAATGGCCAGGGCCGCCACGCGACGAGGGCGTTTGGCATGCGGGTCAGGATCAGCGCCGCGAGGGGGCTCGTCGCTCGGGCTAGCTTCTGCGCTTGGGGTCTGCGGGGGGCCAACGTGCGATGGCGACTCAATTAGCGTGCCGTAAAAGTAACAAGTGCGCAACGCCAACAAAGGTGCAGCGGGTCCAACCCGCCTTGGCGACATGAGGCGCCCCGGTCGAGGCCGGCTGCGACTCGGGAGCAGCGCTTCGAGGGGGTGCGTCGCTCGGGCAAGCCTCTGCGCTCGGGGTATGCGGGGCCAACGTGCAATTTCGACTCTATTAGCGAGCCGTACAAGTAATAGGTGCGCAATGGCAACACGTGCAGCGGGGCCAACCCACCTTGACGACTCGCGGCGCCCCTGTCGAGGCCGGCTACGGCTCGGCAGCATGCACGCGAGGGGGTGCGTCAACACGACTGCCATACAACACGACTGCCACTCCGAGTACCAGGTCACCCATGCGCGCATTGTCGCGTATACCAATAGTAGGCGAGGATTGCTGCCCCAACCTTGTCGCTCCTTGCAAGCCGTCCACAGGGTTTGTTGTCGACTGAAGTTCGTTTCTGCGGGCGACAATGGGGTTTCCTGCGACTGCGACTAGTCCAGAAGGTGCCGGCAGTGCAGCCACCTTTATTTATGGTGGGCGCTTCTGCATACATCACCAGGGTCTCAGGCTTCGCTGCGCCCGGCACCACTTCAGCGGTGCCCACCCCATAGTAGAGCTGGCCATCCTGCGCTCCGCCCTCTTCCTCACGGCCGCGCTTGGAGCCAGCACCACCCTGCCCGCGTTTGCCCTTGCCTTTTCCCCCATGTTTGCTTCTCCCGGCTTGCACATGCGTCACCAAAGGATTGCCGCAACTGTGAGCAAACTGTGAGGGTCGTTCGGGCCTTTTGCAGCGGGGGCAGCGGGTGCGTCGCTCGTGCCAGATTTTGCAGTCGGGAGGTATGGGTCGAATGTGCGATGGCGACTACATAATCAGCAAGTCGGAAACTAAAAACCCCAACATAGCCTTACATCGCAGCAAGGCCGCCCACCTTGCGATTGGCGTCGCTTCTTTTGAGGCCGGTTGCGACTCGCCGACAACAAGGCGAGGGGGTGCGTCGCTCGTGCAGCTAGCACTGGGGGGGGGGGGGGGGGAGTTCGAACGCCCTATGGCGACATATTTATCAACCCATAAAAATGCAAAGGTGGATAACAACATTATGTCGCAGCAAGGCCGCCCGCCTTGGCGACGTGCGTCGCCTCGGTTGAAGCCGGCTGCGACTCGTCTGCATCGGGCGAGGGGATGCGTCGCTCGTGCAAGGTTTGGCACTCGGGGGCTATCGGTGGAACGTGCGATGGCGGCATAATAATTAGCAAGCCGGAAACTGCAAAAGCCTAGCTAAACCTTACATCGCAGCAAGGCCGCCCACCCTTGCGACTGGTGGCGCCTTCGAGCCGGCTGCGACTCGTCGGCAGCAAGGCGAAGGGGGTGCGTCGCTTGTGCCACATTTTGCACTCGGGGGCTGTTGGTGGAACGTGCGATGGCGACAAAATTAGCCAGTCAAAAACTAAAACAGCCTAGCATAGCCTTACATCGAAGCAAGGCCGCCCACCGTGGCGACTGGCGTCGCTTCATTTGAGGCCGGCTGCGACTCGTCGGCAGCAAGGCAAGGGGGGTGCGTCGCTCGTGCTTTGCAATCGGGGGCTGTGGGTCGAACGCGCAATGGCGACATAATTAGCAAGCCGAAAACAACAGAAGCCCAGGACAACAACATTACATCGCAGCAAAGCCGCCCACCTTGGCGACTGGCGTTGCTTCTATTAAGGCCGGCTGCAACTTGTCGGCAGCGGGGGCAGGGAGTGCGTTGCTCGTGCTAGTTTTTGGAGTCGGGGGCTGTCAGTCGAACGTGTACTGGCGACATAAGTAGCAAGCCGTATAAAAATGCGAAGGTGCACCACACTACCACAGCATTACATCACAGCACGGCCACAACCTCCCCCCCCCCCCCCCCCCCCCCCCCCGCCATCCATCCCGCCTATTCCACAGCTCTTACCGTGGGCATGGTGGTTGTCGCGCCTTTAGCCTCCGAGCCGCTGGCATCCGGCACGCCCCCACCCCCGCCTAATGGGAGCGCAAGTTCACAGGGTGTGGCTGCCGACGCGCTGGCTCCGTGCCCGCCGCTCTCCCCCGCCTGGCTATCGCTATGCGTAGGCCAGCCCTCGGCCGCATCGCCAGCGACAGCCAAGCTCGGCGACATGTCTGCCGCTGGTGGGCCCTGCCCCTGACCCGCCACTGACTGCGTATCGGCCCGGCTGGGTCCAACGGCAAGGGCCGCCACGCGACGAGAGCGTTGGGTGGGGCCACGTCGAGCAGACGCATCCCTTGGTCGAGCGGATCGGGCGGACCGGCTGGCAGACTCTCGAGAGGGTGGCCGCGTGCGGGGGGGAAGGGGGGGGGGGGTTGCTATGCACCTCCATCGCGATGGGACCTACCCCAGCCTGCATGGCAGTAACCGATAGCGTGAGCTGCAAGTCTCGCGACATGGCAGGGAATGCAGGGCAAGTAAGGCACAGGGACTCAGGGACGTAAGAGGCGGCAGCATGCCTACTCACCAGCCGTGCAGACCTACGCCGAAGGTAGGCGGAGTCCATTCATGTCACGGATCCGGGCGTTCGCGCCATTTTGTGTAAGTTAAGACCCTGCATGCATGTGTCGCGTGGGGTCCTTTCCTATGAATAACCGTCTGCCACGGCCCGGTTTGGGTTCTGGGCAGCCTTGGCAGTGGTGGAAAGGTATACCAGTAGCGACTAGTAGTACTGCGCAGCCCCCCCTTCACTCGAGTGGGCGGGATAAGGGATGGCGGCGGCGAGTATACCTGCCAAAATCCCGGAATGTTGAAAAAGCGGATTGAATAAAAAGCCGAGAAGGCACAAGAAGGGCATACCTGGCGCGGCGGGAGATGACCCTGCATCTTCCGCGAGCGAGGCACTATGCGCGTCCACACTATGCACTGGCAAGCATGGAAAACAAGGGCCTTTGGCAGCGCTTGTGAGACATCGTAAGCTGTACGGTAGCGACTGGCTTGGCGAGTATAGCGGCCGGGTGATCGGATGTTCGCCGAGACATGCGGCGCGTTGCTGTGTCCGCCGGGAGCGCGCGACGCGCACTTGGAAAATTCCGGAATGTTGAAAGAATGGAGGTCGAATCATTCTGAATCATTCTAGAAATATTCTCGTTTCAAACATTCTGAATCATTCTCTTAGCAGCTATAGAACGGCGACGGCGAGTATACAGTACTTTGCGCTGTATATATATGTCTGTAGTACATTGTTTGGCGCGCGAGCTAGTAAATTGTCCCATTTTCAGTGAGTCAAAAGTGAAGTAAAGTGGCATGCGTGCACCGTTTACGCTATAATATTGCCCTTTTCCCGTATGTTACGCCGTTGATGGCGCAACCGTGGGAGACCCAAAGACCACCTACAACCTGTTATTGGCCCGATGCACAGCAGAGCGGGGGAAACTACATGAGCCCATAACTTATAGCCTTACATGACAGCAAGGCCGTCCACCTTGGCGGCTGGCGTCGCTTCATTTGAGGCCGGCTGCGACTCGTCGGCAGCAAGGCAAGGGGGTGCGTCGCTCGTGCCAGCTTTTGCACTTGGGGGCTATGGGTCGAACGTGCGATGGCGACATAATTAGCAAGCCGAAAACAACAGAAGCCCATGATAACCTTACATCGCAGCACTACGGCTGCCCACCTTGGCGACTGGCGTTGCTTCTATTAAGGCCGGCTGCAAATCGTCGGCAGCGGGGGCATGGAGTGCGTTGCTCGTGCCAGCTTTTGCAGTCGGATGTTGTCGGTCGAACATGATATGGCGACATAATTAGCAAGCCGTAAAAATACAGAGGTGCAACACAACATTACATCACAGCACGGCCACAACCTCCCCCCCCCCTCCACCCTGCCCCCCGCCATCCATCCCGCCTATTCCGCATCTCTTACAATGGGCATGGTGGTTGTCGCGCCTTTAGCCTCCGAGCCGCTGGCATCCGGCACGCCCTCACCCCCGCCTAATGCGAGCGCAAGTCCAGAGAGTGTGGCTGCCGACGCGCCGGCTCCCTGCCCGCCGCTCTCCCCCGCGTGGCTATCGCCAGGCGTAGGCAAGCCCTCGGCCGCATCGCCAGCGGCAGCCGCCACACTCGGCGACATGTCTGCCGCTGGCGGGCCCTGCCCTGACCCGCCACTGACTGGGGTCCTTTCCTATGAATAACCGTCTGCCACGGCCCGGTTTGGGTTCTGGGCAGCCTTGGCAGTGGTGGAAAGGTATACCAGTAGCGACTAGTAGTACTGCGCAGCCCCCCCTTCACTCGAGTGGGCGGGATAAGGGATGGCGGCGGCGAGTATACCTGCCAAAATCCCGGAATGTTGAAAAAGCGGATTGAATAAAAAGCCGAGAAGGCACAAGAAGGGCATACCTGGCGCGGCGGGAGATGACCCTGCATCTTCCGCGAGCGAGGCACTATGCGCGTCCACACTATGCACTGGCAAGCATGGAAAACAAGGGCCTTTGGCAGCGCTTGTGAGACATCGTAAGCTGTACGGTAGCGACTGGCTTGGCGAGTATAGCGGCCGGGTGATCGGATGTTCGCCGAGACATGCGGCGCGTTGCTGTGTCCGCCGGGAGCGCGCGACGCGCACTTGGAAAATTCCGGAATGTTGAAAGAATGGAGGTCGAATCATTCTGAATCATTCTAGAAATATTCTCGTTTCAAACATTCTGAATCATTCTCTTAGCAGCTATAGAACGGCGACGGCGAGTATACAGTACTTTGCGCTGTATATATATGTCTGTAGTACATTGTTTGGCGCGCGAGCTAGTAAATTGTCCCATTTTCAGTGAGTCAAAAGTGAAGTAAAGTGGCATGCGTGCACCGTTTACGCTATAATATTGCCCTTTTCCCGTATGTTACGCCGTTGATGGCGCAACCGTGGGAGACCCAAAGACCACCTACAACCTGTTATTGGCCCGATGCACAGCAGAGCGGACATGTTGGTAAAGGGCAATGATCATTGTGCATTGCTAAGAGACACCCTCAAAGCCGTACTACCATGTGAATCAATACCCCTCCGAAGACAAGGCACCCATGGCGGTATGTTGTCACCTGATTCAGCATGACAAGTGCTTGTCATCAGAATCAAATGGATCTTGCCTTCGGGTTAGAACCGATTATTGAGACAAATGGCACTTATGACCAGGACCCGCACCTAGGGCACAATATAGATTGAGCACAATCCACACTATTGATTCCTAAAGCTGCCACCACATCGGAACCCAATATTGCAATAGTATATACCACAAAGGAATTTATATGGTGACACATCGCAAGAGCATACGCGCGATGACGGCAACAACAACAACACACAAGGAGCACTGCGCGAATGTTGTTGGTTGGCTTAAGGCGCAATGTGATCAACCGCGGTCTCTCATTGTTGTTGTGAATGATATGTTGTTTTATCCGCTTTCTCTTTTTATATTTAGTGTTTTGCTTGTTTGTATGTTTTTTGTTTTTTTGCTTGTTTGTGTTTTTTGGGGTGTTTGTGTGTTTTCTATGTTTTATTTGCTTGTCTATTTTGTACACTGTTTTGATTTTTTGTTTTGTATGTTTTGAGTGTTAGTATTTTTTATCAAGTGGTGTGACGGGTAAAAGCAGTAGGAACATCAAGTGATGACTAAGAGAAGAGGGGAGGGGGGGCTCACCAGCCTACTCCAGCTTGAACATGGGCAGCATGAGTTCGCGCATTTTCAAACATGGTGAATATCTTTGAGGTGGTTATTGTTTGTGTTGTGGACATGTGTGCGATTGTTCTGAAATTATTTAGTGGTTATCAGTTGTTTTATTTTTGGTCTTTGCGGTTGATTGGGCACCTTCCAATGCCATGTGTTTGCTTAACACAGGCAATGGTTATGAACGCGTTTTTAAGAGCAGCCCGAGCATTTGTTGTTGCACTGTCATCATTGAATATACCACCACTCTTTCGAGCAGCAGCAGTTGTTTTGTTGTATAGGGTCTTTTTGTTGTTGAGGTTGTGTTTGGTAATTGGCCGGTTGGCCAATTAGGTTTGAGCCGCCAGACCTTGTTGAGAACAAGAGGCTTGGCAGCCTTACAAAAGCACGTGTTAGCAAATCGTTATTAGCGACTGCTTGTGCGTGTATTAAAAAAAGGCGACTGTGAAACGGTTCGCGTGGCGACACGCAGTTGTCAGTACTAGTGCTACACTGCTACATGATATCTGTTACTGGTTCGGTGGTGGCTCGTTGGCCCGGCAACTTGTCGACATGTAGGCCGAGTTTTTATCAAAAGTGACAACTCGACGAACACGTGTGAGTGACGGTTGCACTGTGGGCAGCTCAACAAGCGAGTGTATCAACTCGCGAGCATGGTAGCGAGGTTTACGAGTACGAGAGGGCAAATCTCAGACAAGCCTACACAAGTCGAGGTGTGAGTTCCGGTGGTATGGTATGGTATGTGTGGGACGAGTTGGTGTTTTAAAAAGAAGATAGGGCAGTAGATCGCGCAGCACTTCCGCCAGTCGGCACCGGCAACTAACGCGATCGGTCAACGGCACAGTAAAAGCAAGTGATACATGCGAAAATGTCGCTCACGTCACAAGCAAGTGTAGAGTGGTCGTCGGACAGAGGCGTGAAGAGCAGGCTCCACAGGTAACCATCACTACAGCCACCCACATCAACAGACCCGACGAGCAACAGAAGGCCGCGGTCGGCGCCACTCTCGATGCGCCGCGCGGCGGCATGACCCAGCCACCCAAGATCCGAACACCCATCGCTGCAAAAAAAATCGCAGGCACCCGACTTCCACCTGTTCCCCGCTCCGGGCCAACTGCCGGCCAGCGCCCACAGAGGCGTGAAGAGCAGGCTCCACATACTCCTCCTCCGAGCCGGCGGATTCGGATTCGGATGATGATGACGACGATGATGATGATGATGATGATGATCATGATGATGCTTCCACTGATGATGATGATGATGCGCTGAGTTCCTAAGCCGCTGCCGCAAGCGGCCTAGCCTCATGTGTGCGCGTAGGCACTTGGGCGGCCGCGCCTATTTTCCAATTGAGAGCCGGCCATGAATATATACACGTGTAACACTGTGTCACCACAATTGGTTTCGGAGCATTTGCGTATTATTCATGTCCTCACTTCATGCCTTTCGGCTGCATGACAAACATGATGGTTTCGGAGCTTGTCTAGTAGATTTTACACTTGCATCGCTTTGACTATCATCCATGTTTTGTTGCATGGTAACTTTGATCATACATGAGAATAGCAATGGCAATGTTATGGTTTCAAAGGATGATAGAACATTTCTATTACAGACTTAGCCATACTAACACCACAACGCCCACTACGTTACTTGGTAGTACAATACCAAGTTATATCCGTGATCATCATCTGTACCAAGTTGTATCCGTAATCATCATGTTGACCCATCCGTGAAAGCCCGGGGGCAAGACGTCGGCTGTTATTTTTTTTAGTGGCGCGTGTCTTGTCCCCTTAAAACAAGGGTTTTGAGGCCAACATTGCTTAACACCGCAACCATGCAACTTTTGACGCACCTAACATTTATTGTGAACCGATGTTGGTGGACACCCTGCACGGGGGGGGGGGGGGGGGGGGCGGGGAAGACGCCCGGTCCGCTGCCAACTTACCATGCTCCGCCTCGGTCGCCGCGATCCCCGGGGTGCACCAGCGGGGGTCGTTGCTCCAAGTGGGGGTCTTGGAGGACACGCACGCGAAGTCGATAATGTAATCGCCCCCCCCCCCCCCCCCCCCCGCCCGCGTCAAGTCCGACGTCCGCGAGCGGTCCGATGGGCGCAGCCCGCTCGTCTCAAGGGTCAAGTCGCCGGCTCCCGAGCGGTCCCGGTCAAGCACCGCCCCTGCATCAATTGCCAATTATGCCCACAGATTATTCAAAGCGGTATGCATGCAGTGCTTGTAGCTCGCTGCGGGGCAGATGGGTAGATGATCCACGATGAAATCCGTAGCGCTCCGGTTCGAGCCATCCGTAGAACGAAGCCATAAGGGATCAATACCACACGTGGGGCCAGGGCAAGTGACAAGCGCGGAACCTCCGCGCGGGCAGAGGCCCATCCAGCACCCGCGCAGCGGCGACCGAATAAGCAGCGTGGGGAATCTTGCGGGCTGACTCGTGATCCGACTGGAAAAGCGATATGGAGCTCGGCTCGCACGCGCTGTACAGGCGCAGGGTATCAAGTCGCGAGGCCGTAGCACCATTACACGGGATGCTGAGATCGAGGGCCACGAAGTCACGCAAGCGAATCGCACGGCTGATGAGGTGGCGTTGGACAACCGTGGTCGCGTGGGCTGATCATCGGAGGCCGCACCCGAACCCGTACCCGAGGGCGGAGCAGTAGAATCTGGCAGCGATTCTAGGAGGGAAACAGTTCGCATATATTGTTGGTTACATGAGCCAGCTGCAAAATTCAAGAAATTCTTACAGAAATCCAAAAGAAAATCCAGCTACGGGCCACCAGAGGCGGGAACCGCCATGACAGCCACCGACCGGGCATCGCCACCAATTAACCGCCGCGACACGCAGTAGGGACGCTCTCCCCAACACACAATCCCGGGCCACTCCAATGGCGGCACTAGGCCGAATGTGATAGATGTGAAGGCGCCGACAAGAAAGGAGCTTCAAAGTAGAGGTCTCGCAACAAGGAGCGGAAGTGGGGAGGTCCAACCCAGAACGGGGCGCCACGGGCGTGCAACAGATGCAGGCCACCCAACGCCATAATCCGCCGCCAGCTCGGCCGCGTCCTTAACCGCCAAACGTAGAACGCCTTTTCCAGCACGACATCCTGGGCCACTCCAATAGCGGCGCTGAGCCGAATGTGATGTGGAGGCACCAACATGACATGAAGGGAGAAAGTGCGCAACGAGTAGGGTAATGGAGGGCCGACCGGGCCGGCAACGACGTAAGACGCCGGTGTCCAGCGCGCGTTGTTCCGCCTAGCGCCAGATCCGCCGCCAGCTCGGTCGCGTCCCCTTTCACCGAACGTAGGACCCCCTTCCCAGCACAACATGCATCCCGCCGGGCCACTCCAATAGCGGCACTAGGCCGAATGTGATGTGGAGGCGCCGACATGACAGGAAGGGAGAGGTAGGGTGCTCAAAGAACAGCGAACGGGGACTTGACCGGACAAGCAACGACGTAAGACGCCGGTGTCCAGGGCGCGTTGTTCCGCCCAGCGCCAACGCCAGATCCGCCTCCAGCTCGGCCGCGTCCCCTTCCGCCGAACGTAGAACTCCCTTCCCAACACAACATCCCGGGCCACTCCAACAGCGGCACTAGGCCGAATGTGATGTGGAGGCGCCGACAGGACAAGAAGGGAGAGGGTGATCAAAGAACAACGAACGGGGACTTGACCGGACCAGCAACTAACGACGTGAGACGCCGGTGTCCAGCTCACAGTAGTGGCAGCGCGGGCGGGGCCAAGGCTACCAAGGCGCCACCCGTGCACGATCTCCGCCCCTATTCCCAGCCGGGGGTGGAGGCGGAGGAAGGGCCCGCGATTCTGAGGGCCGAGGACGGTCGTCGGGCCCGCCCAGTCTGTGGGTGGGTGGGTCACCGGGATATTGTAGCGCGTATATCGTATCGGAACAGTCTGCATTCGATAGATCTGGGTACGAGGTCTACCCGTCTTCCCGTCTACCGTCAGTATTACTCGTTATACGGATACCGCACCTACTGTTCCGTACGTCGTAGTGGTACGTTTCTACATTGTGTATGCACATACAACAGCTAGTACCAGTACCAGTATCAACCGACCCGAAGCCCCGCGCCGCCCTCCCCCCCCACGCCCGCGCCCCGCGCCCCGCGCGGCATCCGCGCCGCGCCTGCTCGTAGTTCTCAATCCCAGTAGCGTAGGCGGCAAATATTCCCTACCCTGAACACCACTTTCGCGTTTGCCTGCTCGAGGCCACACGCTGCAGCTCGCGCTATCTGGTCTTCCCTGTTTTCCTACTCTGCTAGTTAAGATGTTCCAGTCGCTGCTGCATAGCGAGGCGGAGGCATGGCCGCTAAGCGAGCTGCATGTAGGGGGCGCCGCGATGTTGGAGGGTGGTGCCCCCACCCTCACAGCGCCGCCGGAGCTGCCCGTACCTTTCCCGGCCCAGCCGGCCAATCCAACGGACGACCGCGAGTTTTCGGCCGTGGATGCTGCGTCGCCGGCCGTGGTGGCAGCTTCCAAGCCGAAGAAGGCCGGCAGTGGCCCGAAGCGCTGCGAGTGCGGCGCTCATCAGGTGGTTTTCCCTCCCGCCCCCAAGATAGCGCCTGAAACAGCAGTAAATTCCTTCAGCGCCTCTGCGGACGGTTTTTTTTGGGGAACTCGCGTAGCATTCCTATCGCTATGTGAGGGCGACAGCACCTGTTTTAAAGTGCGGAGGCATTGCACGACACTAGATGGAGGTCAGTGCTGGAAATTCCCACGAGTACCGGTAGGTAATATAGCCTTTATTCGAAGAACAGAGTTGGTGTTAGCTGACATGACGTGCACAGCAGCGCCAACACCAACGACGATAACAGCCGTGACCCGGCGCTGCCCTTTCTGTCAACCCTTTGTGTCTGTACGCCCAGCGGTGATAAACTACGCCCCCCGCAGCAAAACGCCGCTTCCGAATGGCAGAAGAGAACACTGAAAACCGCTGCTTGTGCAGCCACTAACATCCGCCCCGCGACCCCTCGGCGTGCTGGCAGGCGTCTTTCGCCCTGAAGGGCGGCACCCGACAGGACGCCCGCTGGTGCGCGAGCTGCCCCGGCCGCCCATCAAGCGGCACAGTCAACGTGCTGACGCTCCGGTGCGAGTGCGGCGTGGCGCAACCCAGTTTCGGGCGGCCGGGCGAGGGGCTGCGCGGCGTGAAGTGGTGCCGCAAGTGCCCCACGCTGCCTCCGGACGCGGTCTATCTTGTCAAGGTGGGCGCCGCCCCTCAGCCTGCGTACCTCCCCTCCAATGCTGCCCGGACGCCCACCCCTGTCGGCGCCGAATCGGTCCTGCCCACTACTCCTCGCCCCCTTGCCTCCTCCCCCCTTGCCCTTGGAGAGCGCGTTTGGTATGACTGTGCACCGCCTAAGCGCCCCCTGATCTCTACTCGCAGGATCGCGTCTGTGAGTGCGGCGCCTCACGCGCTCACCTTGGGCTCCCAGCCTCGGCTACAGCCCCTTCCACGGCCGCTTTCGAGGGCTGGGGCGCAGGTGTGTGGGGGGAGGAGGGGGAAGGCAACGCCGCCCCCGTGCCTACACACGCCGACGGCCGGCCCATGGCGCGGTGGTGCTCCGCCTGCCCCATGAAGCCCGCCGGCGCGGTGGAGGTGGCCGCCAAGGGGAAGTGCGCCTGTGGCCAGGCTCGCCCCACGTATGGCTTTCCCGGCCAGCCCGCCACCGCGGCGGCATGGTGCCGAAAGTGCCCCGACAAGTGCCCCCCCCCCCCCCCCCCCCCCCCCATTCCCTCCCTCTATGGCCATGGGTGCCCACCTCTGCGCACTCCGCATCACCGTAGAACCGCACCTTGAGTTTCCTCAAATATACTGTTGTTTACATTTCACAAAGAATGAAAGCATGTGTATTTGGAAATGTATCCATCTTCAACTGGGTGCAAAAAGTGACTGATTGCACCCGCAAACACCAGTACATGGTACATTGTGGAGCACGTGTGGCTGGCAGTTGCTGAGTACCAGCGGCCACACTCCTGGGTGGCCTGCACGCAGGCCGGCGGAGGCGGTCAATGTAGTGACTCGGCGCTGCGAGTGCGGTGCACACTGTCCCACCTACGGCCTGCCGGGAGCCAGCGCAAAGTTCTGCGCCATCTGCAAGCCAAAGGAGGCCATCAACGTGGTCTTGCCGCTCTGCCCCTGCGGGAAGGGCCGCTCCTTCGCGCTGCCTGGCGAGCCGAGCGCCGCAGCACGCTGGTGCGCCACTTGCCCTGACAAGCCCGAGGACGCCGTGAATGTCAAGCTGGCGCGGCGCAGCGCCTCGGAGCCGCGCTGCGAGTGCGGCGCCGCCGGCGCTAGCTTCGGTCTGCCTGGGCAGCCGCGCAAGTGGTGCTCCCGCTGCCCGGGTCTGCCTGCGGAAGCCACCCGGCGCAAGCCCCTGGTGAGCAGGTCCTGCCTAACCTGCATGCGGGAACCCTCGTTTCTGGCCCTCCATTTGATTTCCTCTGTTAGTCAAGTCCAAACATTCTTTTTGCATCGCACCCAGACCCTGTGGTGTGTTTGATGTCTATATAACTAAAGGTCGTCTGTGCGTTGCCGTGGTAATAACCCGGCTAGAGGTCAATTTCAGGAGACAATGTCGATTATAGAGGAACTACCGTGCAGGTTCCTGAAGCTCGCATGCAATCCCGTTTCGAGGCTCGTATTACGGGTTCCCATAGGTGTGCCTGTGCTTGTAGTTGATGAAGTCGATGACTGTTTGCAAGATGGAGAGAGTGTGTGTGTGTGTGTGTGTGTTGGGGGGGGGGGGGGGGGGGGCACCTCGTGTCACGTACTCAGGTGATGTATTAATGGACGATATGGCAGATGGGATTTATGGTGCCTCCATGCTGGTAGCAGCCCAATGGGGTGGTCCGGAGCACCCATCCCAGACTCTCCCCCACCGACACCCGTGCACCTTATTTATCACCACAGTGGCCAAAGCAATCTCGCCCTGTTATTGCCCGTGTGTCATATCGTGTGGGTTCCAGGCTGGCAGGAAGGGCGGCAAGTGGCGACAGCATGCCCCTTGCTGTTGTGGTATTGCGCTCCAAGGGGCTCCAAATTTGCCTGTGTGCCTTGCCTTGGTTCCCCCCATAGTCATGCTCAGGTGCATTACTATCTATCAGTCTATCAACCCCGCGTCAATGGGAACATTTGTGACTTGTACCAACATAGGCTGAAAGACACAACAACATTATGACCGGACACTGATTCACAATTCACCATTTAGGATCTGTGTAACCCCGATTCAATGGTACGGTGTTCACGTAGTCTGTCTACATTTATCTGTAAGCCAGCTGATTTACAGGGTATTTACAAAGTTTGACATGGTGCTTTATTGGCATGCGCCGCAACTCCTTTTTTGCGGAATGTGACATGTTAACAAGTTGAAACATTAGCGGAGGCCAACTCCACTAACTCCCAGTGGCTTTTTCGCGATGGTGCCCCCCTCCCCCTCCCCCCCTCCTGGTGGGCAATTGTAGCAATGAGCTGACTGGCTGATATTCCTTGGTGCAGTGCGAGTGCGGCGTGAGCGAGGCCTCCTTCGGCATGCCTGGCGAGCCCGGGCGCAACGCCAAGTGGTGCAGCCGCTGCCCATCGCGCCCCCCAGATTCTGTCAACATCCGCGTGCGTCTATGCGAGTGCGGCAAGGCCCAACCTCGCTTCTTCCTGCCCGGGCAGCCCAAGCTTTGGTGCTCTGTTTGCCCCTCGCGGCCAGCTGAGGCGGTGGTCACATACAAGCGTGGTGCGCCCCCCCCCCCCCCCCCCCCCCCTCCATTGTCTTTCACTTTACACCCCCAACACCGCGCTAGTCAAGCCACCGCAAATTCATAGAAGTAAGCCACCACCCACCCTTTGTTTTGCAGCTCTGCTGTAGCTATCATACACTGTACTCATACACTGAATATCCATTGTTCATTTATGCAATTATTTACCTTCAGCAGGGAAAATGTGCTCACTGTATGTACTCCCTGCATTGATACTATAGTAGTGCTATTGAATTCAGTATTATATGCCTGTCCCCGAATACTGCCAAGGCTAGTATCCAAATCGCATGCAGCATTTTGACGATGCCATTCGTGATCCAGTATTGAGCAGGTGAAGGTAGCAACGCATGGTGAATTACATGTTGTGGCGGCTATGCCTGAAAACTTTTGTATTTTTATCGTTTCATGTATTATTCACACAAACAAGAAAGTACACCATGAGAGAGGGAAACACAAAACCAAGCAAAAGAAAGTCCCCGCCTCCCCCCCCCCCCCCCCCCCATCCATATGTGTACATATGTGTATATATATGAATATAATCCAACTGCTTGTAATATACTCCCAAGTAGTACTCGCAGTAGCAGCCAGCTGGCCGCATCTCTTTATGGCTGGTTCATCCAGCAGGTATGTCTGCGCATACGTATGAGATGTGATTTTTTGAATTTCAGCACTGTGTATGAAAATTGGTCACGCACATCTGGTGCATCTGGCAAACGTAAATGAGAATGATGTTGTCAACCACACAAGCGGCCAACTCCTGACTCCTGCCTGGCTGCCTCCCCCTCCGCAGTGTGCCAATGCGGCAAGAGCCAGCCTCACTTTGCAGAGCCAGGGCAGCCGAGCTCCGCCGCCATATGGTGCGCCAAGTGTCCCCAGAAGACCGCGACCGCCGTTGACGTGGTCAGTCGGCGCTGCCAGTGCGGTGCCAAGCGGCCGACGTTTGGGCTCCCTGGCCAGAAGCTTGGGCAAGCGCTGTGGTGCAAGACCTGCCCCGGGCGCGACCCTGCCAGCGTGTGCCTCGGCTACACATACGTGCCAGCCTCGGAGCGCAAGAACAAGCAGGTAGACAAGGAGGAAGCCGCTCCGCGCCGGGGAGGCTCGCGGGCCGCCTCCCGTCCGAGCTCCAAGGCAACACGTCAGGATGGAGCTGCGAACCAGCCCGAGAACCTTCTGCTGCAGGACAAGTCAAGGCAGTCACATGCCAGACGCTCCGCCAGTGAGGCTACAGCTGCAGACAAGCAGGCACAGGGTGCAGCTGCCGCCAAGGGCACAAAGACCAACGCACCTGGGGCAAGTAAGCAAGGGCCAGCCAAGCAAGCTGAGGGCACCACCAAGGGCGGGGCCCCCGGCAAGGGCAAGGCAACAGCTGTGAGCCGCAGGGCCAGCAAGCGTGGGGTGCACGTAGAGCCGGCTCCCGGCCTCGACAGCAACCCTCGCCCGGCCAAGAGGCTGCCTCATGATGCCTGAGTCAGGAGTGGCGTTTGCATTTAGTTGGATGCCGTTTCTCCACATGTAGTAAGCCCGCCTTTGAGGTTGAAGAGCTTGAAAATCATTGTAAGCCTCTACCTCAGAATATTGGCTATTTTACAAGGTAATCGCCAGGCCCTTGGCCGCTCAAAACCTGCAGTCAGGATTTCCCGCCCCCATTGAACCCAGTAAATGCGCGACGGTTTCGCGGTCTCGAAAGATTCCGAGACGCCGCCTGTTCCACTGATGTTGGGACGGCATTCTGAGAATCGGAGGTACCGTGCCGACTTCGCCGCTATGCTATAGCTAGTGGCATCGCTTCCTAAAGCTTGCAGACCAGGGCACGACAAGTCGGCATACCCATTACTACCAGCCGCTGCACGGTGTTTGCTGCCCGTAACTGCGACTGCGAGGTACCGGTACTCGACACGGCGGCCATACAAGACACGGTTGGACGAACTAGATCAAAATTCGGAGAATCGGAGGTACCGTGCCGACTTGACCGGTATGCTTTAGCTAGTAGCGTCGCTTCCTAAGGTCTGCAGACCAGGGCACGACAAGTCGGCATGCCCGTTACGAGCAGTCGCTACACGGTGATTGGCACTCGACACTGATTGCTGCCCGTACTGCGAGGTACCGGTACTCGACACGGCGGCCATACAAGACACGGTTGGACGACGGATATCGCATGTTGTGCCCCCCCCCCCCCCCCCCCCCCCCGGCATCCGGGCCATCAGGAGCATGAAGGCTCGTGCTTTTACACAAAAACTATTTTACATGTGTCTCGTGAATGATGTCGAATACTGTACAACGACTATGGCGACATTTCCAGCTGGCCACTACACAGCATGGGTGTGGTTACCGGCACCATGCTAAATAACAGCTGCCGCGAAGCATCAGTGGCTTGGAAGCGAGCTTCTTGAGGGCGCCGCGTGAGATGTTGGTACCCGATTGATGCGACCTGGAAACTGTCTCGGCTCCTAGGTGGCTCGCCGAGAAGTGAATAAGTATTGAAACATGAGCGATCAGGGGCCACTTTGCGCGCTTAGTTGATCCTTCACAAGGGGTGGCATCCAAAACGGGCGTCCCGACTGATTTCGCCAAGCTGACTTCGCCAGAGCTGCGCAACACCTGCTTCCTTTGCACTCTCGCTGGTGGCCTTTTCGCAGCGTAGGTACTGACAGTGAGGGAAAGGACTTCGTATTTGTGACAGCTTCGAGGCTCAGAGTCAGTGGTCGAGCATCTCGTCGGGAAATTGCGTCATAGACACGAACTGCGGTGCGAGTCGCAGGTCGATGTCTCTGGTCTTGGCCAGGATCTCTTCAGCAACTTCGGCGACTTGCTCTTCAGTGAGCGTTTGCTCTGCGACACACCGCCGCAGTAACTCCAAGCTGGCTCTCCGCCTAGTCACAAGCGCCTTCAGGGAGGAGTCACCGGCGGGCATTCTGCCGATAGGTTGAGGGAGCGCAATGATATCGTTTATTGAAGCTGTTTGCAAGTCGACCCAGTGCAGAGGTACGGGTAGTGGCTAGTTGGGGAAGCTGGTGAGGAAGAGGGAATAATGGAAAACCGTCTGGTAATGCAACTGGTGTGGTACCTTCATCTCGGTATACCGGAAATCCTTATAATATGGCAACCCGCTGATGGTGCCGTGACGCGCGAGGCGGTCAGCAGGCCCAGTTTTATGGGATCACGACGACAGACGACGACACCCGACAAGGCCAGCAAGTACAACAGACACAGTACGAATGAACCTGTTTTTTCCCGCCCCGGGACTGGACTGGCAATGGTGAACTGGCAGCGTCTTTTGACAGCCTTTTTTGCTTGCAGCGATCGAGCTACGAATAGCCATGCTAGCTACGTCGGCGATGCTCCGCAGTCTAAAACTCTTGAAGCAAATTGCCGGAGCATTCCGCAAGACTAGTTAAAGGCCAGTGATAGATTTCCAGCACTGTTTTTGGAGTGTTGAATCACCGTCCAAATCACATTCCCAGCGGCACTGACCACTCGAAAGGTCTGCCCTACATGAGATATCATGCCCGCTTCGGCCGGTCGGCCCATTATTCCGGTAAATAAAGAGTAGCGGCGATCGCTATAAACAGTGCTGTTTGGCCGTACAAGAAAAATATCTAAAGTGGCTAGCGGTCTGAAGTGTACTAGAGAATGGTGGCGCGTGCTGAGTGTGCACATAAACTGAGTGGCCACACATACTGAGTGGCCACTATCCAGCACCGAGTGGCTAGCGGTACCGGCTAACGGTTGTGCAGTATATGTACAGTATACATGCATCACATGCGGGTTAATAATCAATACACACTGGTACTATTGAATCAAGCCAGCGCGTATAGAACTGTATAAAAGTCCCGTACCGTACTGATGCGAAAAAGATGTACTGATACCGGTAATTTACATAGTACTATTGCATCGTATTCGTCGTGTAGGTAGTCGCTACACCGCGTGTACCGCTGTATTTTACACCAATTTAAATAAAAAATCTGACAGATATTGCGTACCATATGTCCATACCGGTATGGCACCTGTATCGCGGTACTTACGCGATCGTAGAACGCGTTATCACTTTTTCTCGCGCCGACGCCCGGGAATTATAGGACTCGTGCTGTAATAATGCGGTGGTCCCATCAGTACTCGTATCGTCGGTATAGGGTGGCGCTACAGGGCTCATTGGTACTAGGATACAGCACCGCCCGTATGATACTGGGACACGACACCGCCGGCTGATAATATCGATATGATCTCAACGTGTTTATGGGGTACCTAACAATCGAACTGTCCTGGTTCGTACTGTCTGCTTGTGGTTTTACCCGGTTAGGTAAACCGGTACCATCGGGTTTTAGTACGGGCTGCCCATCGCCCTGCGCTCCCGGCCGAGGAGCGACTCAGGACCTACAGCCATCAGCAGCTCGTCTGCCATCTTCCAGCAACGGCTTCGCGTACTTGTGCTCGCGATGGTTGCAGAGGCTGATCAAGTCCGCACCGAGGTTCATCCACCCGGTCGTGAGTCGTAATGCCGCGCACATGCGTTACAACATCGGGCATCGACAGATTGCGCCTCGGTAGTGTGCGCCCGAAGTCGTTTTCCGTTTTTGCCTTGGCTTTGCAGGTGGGACGTTTAAGGAATTGAAGCTGGGGGTCCCTGTTGGGGGATTTAAACCTCAACACCCGAAGTCGAGTCGCAGTACATGCCTTCGTGGTCTCCCATAGTGAACCGTCTCACAGTAGTCATCAGCCAGGCTCCATGGATGCCATTGGAGTCTTGGAGTGCGTGCTTGCGGTCGGCGTACGCGTGCTAGTTGACAGGGTCAGGGAGCACACGCACCCACAGCTTCCGAACACTTGCAGCAGTAGTGTGAGAGAACACTTTGGTCGGCACCATGTCGAGAGCCGACGCAATCATGTTCGCGGTTGTGTCGGAGAAGCCAAAGTGCCTCACAGTTAGCGCCAAGTTACCCACCATGAAGCAGGTAGACTTTGTGGTCAAAGGGACGACCTCGATGGGGAATCTCATGAGCTTCGTGGGCCAGTCTGTGCAATCTCTGGGCAATCGTGACTGTGCAATCTTCCGGAGGCGAAAAAAGCTGACCTTGTGGATGAAGACGATTCATGCCTCCTTGCACATCTGCGGGATGCCAGTCGACGTTCAGACATTGATTGCTACAGCGTTGAACTGCAGATTGCTGCCTTTAGGCAGGCTATAACGGCCTATAGATGGCTGCCAACCTTTCAGTATGCGGATTTATATGACAAAAAGGGAATTTAATTGCGCATATGCTTTACAATATCATACAAATTGCAAGACAGTACATGTAACACTGATATTTGCTTGCGGCACGCCACAGATTGCTGCAGCGCTGCACCGCAGATGCTGCCTTTAGGCATGCTTTAAGTGTCTAGATGGCTGCAAACCATTTAGTATGCGGGGTCGCATGGCATAGAAGGGATATGAACACGCACCGGCTTGACGATACTATACAAATTGCAAGACAGTACCTCTTATACCTGATATTTGCTTTCGGCACGCCGCAGATTGCTGCAGCGCAGCACCGGACATGCTGCGTGTAGGCATGCTTTAATTGCCTGATGGCTGGAAACCATTTAGTATGCGGGGCTGCATGAATCACCAACATGATCCCCGGCCGCGGCGCGTTGGCGCCGCGCTGCCCCGGCCGCGGCGCGTTGGCGCCCGCTGCCCCGGCCGCGCTAGCAAAGTGCGGTTTGTGAAATCGACGGACATGAGTTGATTCAACTTTTACCTGTGGTCGAAACGATTTGTCATGATCGTTGATTATGATTAATGAGGTATTGCCCAGTGCGCTATGGCGGCGAAGCTAAAGCTGCATGAATCCCCTGTCACGGGGCATACATGAACCCACGTTGCTTGTCGAGGTGCTCCGAGAAATGCGCCGTTAAGTCGCTGAATCTCTTCCGACGACCAACCACAGGGCACGTCTGTTGGTGTCGGGGCTTCGTGGGTGCTTTGACGCGATGATAAGTACACGACCCGCTGTCAACAGACTGTCGAGGTAGTCCATTTGCGGGAGGGGCCCTTGCGTCAAGTAGGTGCTTGGAATCTGCACGCAAGAGATTTCCGCCTTGGAGGCCGCCAGCATGCGCACCGGTAGGAGCAAATCCAGGTGAGTGAACCAAGGCGACGTGACAATGACAAAGTGCTCTTTGCACATGGCAGCGTTACAAGAGCTAGGAGCGACAGTAAACGGGTTTGTACGCGAGAGATGCGAGCGTTCACCTGCCCCCACTGCGGAGATGCGGATAATCCCACCCTTTACGATTAATTCTCTCCACCCTCCGCATCTCTTGCTTGTCAGTCTTGCCAGCGGTGGCCTCAGCCACCGTTGCTTTGACGTCCGCAAGGATGACGGACTCGTCGTCCCTAATGTGGGCCTCCGGGTTCCAGTGCCGCATCTCTTTCGCCGCCGCCATGGTTCTCGCTGTCTCGCATACACGAAACCACGTTGCTTGCCGAGGTGCTCCGAGAGATGCGCCGTTAAAGTTGTCGAATCTCTTCCGACGACCAACCACAAGGCGCGTCTTTTGGTGTCGGGCTTTCTTGGGTGCTTTGACGCGATGATATGTACACGACCCGTTGTCAACCGACTGTCGAGGTAGTCCATTCGCGGGAGGGGCCCTTGCGTCAAGTAGGTGCTTGGAATTTGCAAACGATAGATTTCCGCCTTGGAGGCCGCCGGCATGCGCACCGGTAGGAGCAAATCCAGGCGAGTGAACGACTTACCAAAGCGACGTGACAACAACAAATAAAGGGCTCCTTGCACATGGAAGTGATACAAGAGCTAGGAGCGACCGTACACGGGTTTTTACGCGAGAGATGCGGGCGTTCACCTGCCCCCACTGCGGCGGAGATGCAGGTAATCCGCCCTTTACGATTAATTCTCTTCACCCTCCGCATCCCTTGCTTGTCAGTCTTGCCAGCGGTGGCCTCGGCCATGACCGTTGCTTTGACGTCCGCGAGGATGTACTCGTCGTCCCCAATGTGGGCCTCTGGGTTCCAGTGCCACATCTCTTTCGCCGTGGCCATGGTTCTCGTTGTCTCGTGCTTGCGACGGCGGCCTCGTCCTCGTGGTCGACTTCAAGCAAGAAGGCAGACATGCCGGCGACGTGATAGGACAGAAATAGCCACTCCGATCCCTTCATCATCGCGCCTGTGTTGGGGTGCAGGCTCTCGAAGATGCGGAAGCAAGGGGTGACGCCCGCGAGGTCCTTGCATCTCGGGCATCATGTTGCGAACGCAGGGTTGACGCCTCCCTTGGGCGGGTTGGCGTGGAAATCTTGTGAAGGCAAGAGGAAAGCAAGGCTAGGGCGCGAGTATGTCGCAGCGTCCTCGTTTCCTTGGCAGACGTCCGTGCGGTAGCGGTCGTCCGCGACGCCGAGGGGGACGAGAGATACGCCCAATGCAGAGATTCCGGACCTTCCGCAACTCGGCAAGGACCTCTGGCCGATTCTGCTCCAGCCACGGCACGACGCCAAGCGGCGACGCTGTTGCGACTTCCCACCGGGCTGAGTTGCAGGGAGAGACATGCGCGAGGGTGAGATTCCACCCCGACTAGCGTCTAAAACATAATGGCACTGTGGAAGGCGAAGGGGGGGGGGGGAAGGGGCTCACGATTTCAGGTGTAGCCCACTTCAAGGCGTCGACAATTGTCATGTCTCACCCCCTCCGGACGGCAGTGAGTAGCGCGCAGCAATTGAGAAAGATGATGAGGAGCAGCCCCCCCACCACGCCGTGGACATGGGCGGGACCCGAGCCGTAGTCCGGGTCAACCATGACGAGGGCCTTGTGCCGGGCAATGTAACCATGGGACGAGATTCGCAGCTACCGGTGAGCTTCTTGGACATACTCATTGCAAATCCCCCGCGGCTCGTTGTACACAAGCGGGTGGTCTTCGGAGGCTAGGAAGGCGCGCATGTTCACCGTGCTCTCGTCCCCGCCCCTCCCTTGCAGTCTCAGGGCATCGGGTCCAGCCTGCGGATCGTGAGGTGTTAGAGGTCGTTGGCAGACAAGGACGACAACACGAAACGGGTGGGAAACGGGGCGGGTGTCGCCACTCAAGTCGAGATGCGCGACGGCGAGGTGCGCTTGACGCAGCCCATTGCGCCATGATGAGAGATGCGAGCGAAGATGCGAGTTCGCGTACCGTTGGAGTCGCTCCTAGGAGAGGGTCCAAAGGTGGCACACCTCGAGGTTGGGGGTCTGGCTGAGGCTTGTGGTGCGTCGGAGGCTGCGAATCTCCGGCCCCAGGCCATGGCGGTCCGCTTCGATGTTGCCCACCGCTCGGCTGCAGGGGCCTCATGGGCTGAGTCGTGGGTATTGGCGCATGGCACGCCCTCCTGCCCGAACGACGCAAGCGCATCTGCGGTGAATCTTGCGCCATGGGGGTCACTAGCAGTGTGTCGAGAGCCCTCCCCCTCGTTGGTTCAAAACCATAGTGCCGCCGCAGATGTCCCGGCCACATACAGGACTCTGCAAGCGGGCAGAGGTGCGTTTTGCTATGCGAGGACGGTCTACCATGCTTTTGTGCACCGAGAAGCATGAAGATGCCTCAAAGATTACAAGCGCAAGGGTGCATGCGAGTGATAGATGAGTGAAAAGCACAGTGGCGGAGTAGCATTCGAGGCCAAAACCACTAGCATGGAAGGGTAGCGACGCATCTCGTCAAAGTGCGGTGGACAGATGTGTAGTACATAGTGCAGGTTCATTTCACTAGCTAGGTGAATAGTACCTCATACAGTGTTGGCAAGAAGAGTAATGTGTCAAAGCTCCGTTTCACAGTATATTCGTACATTACTAGGCGTAACTCAAATATGCACCCCCCAAAAGGGGTACAAAATTAAGTGAAGATACCGTCGTCCATCAATAGAAATACAATTCAACAATAACGTAGCCGCCATGTGTATATGTAATATAATATTGCGACAAAGGTAGCCTATATCGTTCGGGCTTAACCTCTTGCTCCATGCGATCCATAGATTATACGTTTATTCCCCATCAACGCGGTAGCTTGCGCGCATACATGCAACATGGCAACCTCCCGCCGTGGCGGCATGCCATGCAAATGTTAATTTTGAGTCCACAAATGTGCCCATTTTGACTCAATAATTGCCCTTTTTCCATGTATCAATGCAAATACCGCCTTCCCTATGCAACGGCATTACACGTTTTAGCTCCAGCAGTCCCTTTGATACTCTTTTCGGACTCTTGTTCAACCGCCCTTTGTTGGCATCACATGGAAAGGGGCATTGTGCCAACTCGCGCCCTTGTTCCCACCAAGGCGCAATAAGGCTTCTTGAATCTTCAAAATACAAGATTTATTGTGGGAAATGTCTTGCTTGACAACTTGTAGCCCGTAGTAGTGTCCTCAGTCTTCTACTGTATCATGATGTTGGTCACAGCTTGCACCTGTGGAATCACAGACCATACCTCATTGCTCAAATGTGTGATGACCATAATGCCCTGGTCTACGCTCGTCAGGTACTCGTCAAATTTCAATAGTTAAAGCAGGTTCACTTCTTCATATTTCACCATCAACGAAGAAGGGTGGTGCGGATATCAGTACTTCGCCACAAAGAAAGTATGCCATAGTGATTGGAGATTGCTATTTGTTTGCCTTAGTAATGGGGCGGTAATGCTCTAGTATGGTTAAAACGCGCCCAACCCCCAGGCCTGAGGGTAGCTTGGAAATCGCGGGGCTTGGAAATCAGAACATGCCAAATCATAGCTGTGGTGATTTTCTGAATCCCTCTCACAACTAACTAGTGCAAGTTCAAATATAATGTTATGATATATATTACAAGTCGGTGTAAAATAGGTAAATACGTACCTGCAAGAGTTGTCTCACGTGACTGACCACGATCGGCTCACAAGACCGACCAGGACGCCCCGACGCTCGCTCCACCGGTCAAGTAGCACCCGATATTAGGTGAGACGTCTCGGACTACGTCGCTACATGTGTGTGGTGGTAATGTCGGCCGCCAGATGCGCCAAAGAGCTGATTTTGCAAAACCCAAGCAGGGGCCATTAGTTAGGGCACCCCCTTCATACCCGTAAATGATAACAATGACCCGTGCGGTCGCGTCGATGATGAGGCTACTAGATTCGGCCCACTCTGCCCGGGACAAAAATAGTAGGACTGCCCAGAATCCGTACGCAAATAAACCAGTTGGCCGCACCCTCTAAGGGTTATGTGTTAACATGTTAGCTCGTTTTGTACGGCTGCCGGCGCGGCAGTAAAGCCCATGTTGGCATAAGAAAGGAAAGGATAGATGCCGGCTCGAGCGTTCCCCATACGAGCGCAAGCATGGAACTTTGTGACAAGGACCCCTATAAAAGTCAAATGATAATATTGACATCAGTGTACCCTGATTTCATGATGAATCCCGAATCCTTAGATCGTTAGTTTGTAAGGATTGCCACTGGCTTTGGCGTGTGTTGTGAGTGTCGTGGAATGGCACAAAGGTCCCCTCTTTCACCGTCGGCGTTCGTTCCAGATGTGGCCTTATGCAGTGGGTATGAGACATGGCAAGCACGCAGCTTGGGGGTGACTTGAAATAGATGATATCGCCACTTTCAATTGGCATAGGCCTTCCGCTGTTGTTGCTTGCGCCTGGTGTGCATCCTGACAACTCCCCAGCGCATTTCCATATAGTTACGGGTTGTTCTTTTCCATTGTAATTGATAGAACACGTTTCCCCGGTTCCCCATGTAATTGATACTATGTTAACATATGTAATAGTGCAATCATCATTACGCCCTCCTTACTCTTCTATTTTTCTCACATGGCATATTAATTCAATTTAGAAATAACGGAAATTCGTCGCGGTTATCAATTTGTGTACATTGCGAGGTGGCGGATATCAAGCCAAAAGCAAGCAACGGTAATGGAAAGGATGTACATAGATGAGAAAAATGACTAATACAAGAGAGCGAGAATACACTACGCAAATTCGGCAGTTAGGCATTCAGCCCATGCATGGCCATCGTGTCAAGCAGCAACATACCGCCAGAGCGGAGCCACACGAGCGCCAAAAGCAACGCACTGGCCGAAATTGGACCCGCAGTGTCACGCCCTTCCAGAAGTCACCCTCATTAACCCCCCCCCCCCCCTCCCGCTGCCCCCCTTGGCATGGCACCCCCTTTCCGTTAGCGATGTACCTGGATATACCCATTAGTCTCATTTATTTGATGATAATCCAATTACAGGATACGAGTTGATAATGCGCATGTTGACCCTTATTATTCGTACGTATGTAATGTTTATCACCATCTTCCTATTCATAAATGCTAAATTGCTCATGCGAGAGGGTTGAAGTACGGGTATACTGGCATACGAGTATAGTCGCTACATGGATATAAGAAAAGGTGATAACTGCAAGATCGAAGTAAAGCTCATGCAATAATAATGTGGTATGTAGTAGCTACAAGCCTGTTGCTCGTTCTTTAACGGCGCATACAAGTTGAAGGGTGAGAGGGCGCGCTAAGCGCGCCCTTTTGCCAAAAGGCTTATATCCAAGCCGGTAAAGAATGAGCGAGAGGCTTGCACCGACCGTGAATTCTCCAGAGATGTTCCGGCAACGCACAGACGATGCTGTCGATGTAGATCGCTACTGTAGCTACAACGTCCCCAAGAGCGGTCATATAATCTTACTTGTTCCCTAGCCCACCCACCTGCCACAACCGGTGACCACTTGCCGGGTCTAGGGCGATCCAGATGTCGCCAACCCGTGTCCCGCTCGCGGCAGCCCGGCTGCGATCCGCTTACATGCATGAGTGCATGAGTGCAGATATAGTCTATAACATAATACTTAAATAGGTTGGTGCGAGCCACTCGTTTGGTAAGTGGAATAGCATCGGGCTATCTCCACACTAAGCGAGAGGTCTAGGGTTTGATACCACTTCAGAGTATTGAGGACGCCTGGTGGGCAGTTGTACACCACCAAGATATTTGAAATCAGAATGTGCCTTCTGGTCACGGGTGATGTATGGCTAAAACACTGTAGTGTATAGAGCTCTTAACATAGGGCAACCTGCTGAAATGTCCCATGGCAGTACTTTACACATTAGTTGATTTATCTGACAAACAAAATATGCAAGCCGCAAAGTCAGCGGGGGGGGGGGGGGGGGGGGGGGGGGGGGGCAGCTAAACCAGGAAATTCATTCGGAAGAGCCTGATTCCTTATGAAGTGGAAACCCGGCCAAGGGGCTGTACGGTACTAAGGATTACCTGGTCATTAGTCATACCGTCATACTGCACTGATAAGTACGGGTAACGCGGAATCCATTCGGTGAATTGCGTGCCAGCCCATCCACTTTGAGGATAGGTATTAATTCCTGTAACGTTAGCGGTAATATGTTGTTTGTAGCGGCAATTGATTCCTGGAATGGTAGTCGTAAATGAAAATTATTTAAAGGGCGCAGATGTAGTGAGGGAATGCGCTTATGGTGGCAAGAGTCTGCTTTTTTTTTCCGCCCCCGGGACAGGACTGGCACCAGTGAAACCCTTGCAGCGTCTCTACGACGGCCCTTTAGGCAGCAACTCTGTGCTACTCCGAGGTTGTGAGGGTGAGTATTGTGTTCTTACAGTCCGGCAGGGCGCCGCGCTGATATATCAGCGGGCGCAGTGCGGACGACAGGGCGCAGGCGCAGCCACTACAAGTGGTGTGCGCGCTACGCGCCTTAATGTGTGCTATGGTTGATTAGGGTTAGTGAGGGTGTAGGATATATCCTCACACAGAGGGTTTCCACCGAACATTGATTTCATAACAATTCCCATTTTTACTACTAGAGTACCAGTAGTAGCGCAATCTTATGCGCAATCCTGTGTGCGGATTGGGAGTTCCTACTCCTGCGTCGCCATCCGGTACCGGTACGGAACTGGTGTGAATTACAAAAAGGACACTGGTACGGAACTGGTACGAGGGCGGTTTCGCGGTAACGAGTATCGAGGGCCCCGCACCGGTACAGCTGCTCGCCAGCGCAGTAGGGTACCCGTACGGTAGTTGCCGCTGCTAACGACAGGGGCAACCCTACAAGGGGTGCCCTCTACCGACAGGGTATGTGCCCCTGCCAACGATAAGGATCCTTATATGCGCGCCGCCGCATGTCGCATCATCGTCGCAACACTGGTAGTCGTCACCCATCGTGGTAAGGATTCTTAGTCATGCATCATAGTATGTGTAGCGCTAACTAACAGCACCCGTACTCGCACTCCTGCCCCGCCCGGACTGATGCCGTCAACGCGTCGGAATCATTGATGTCCATAACGGCTACCGTACTTCCCCGACCTCGTTCCCGCTTCCCCTGCTGCTGAGTCGCATGCTGAACAGTCGCTAGTCGCCAAGTTTGTGAACTACCCCAGTATAAACATCCGAAATACGGTCCGACGGTACGGCTCAGATCCGGATTAATCCTTTGTGTTACTTCGGGTACTCAAGCATGGCTGATACTATTGATCATCATTGTTCACAGATAAATAGTAACAATATTATTATTGGTTGATATAAATAACAACAATATTATTATGGTTGATAGATAAGCTTTCTGTAGAGGACCTTTCTGATTGCCTTTTATTTTGGTGATTTCCGATATCGCCTTCTGCTGCTAGCTCATGTAATTATATAGATAAGCTTATCATGGCACGTCCGAGGATCATCATACTTGTCTATTATACTGGTCTGTTTAGCGTTGGATTTGTTACTAGTTGTTTTGTAATTCACACCAGTACTGGTGGCACGAGTAGTCGCTATTTATATACTATTTGTGTACTATCGCGGGGGCTCCAAGGGGCTAGGGAAGGGTCCGAGATAATTATTCTGCCCACATTATTCTGCCCCCCTGTATATTATGGTCCATTCGATGCTCGCGTGCAGTACGGGTGCGCTTCGATCTTACGCGCGTGCATCCGTCCTGCCCCGCGCGCAGAACAATCCCCCGGACGCATTCTGGGCCAATTGAATTATTCTGGTCGTACCACACTCGTACCATTATGTCACACGAGAAATATACGAATATACTGCTACACGGCTGCTACGAGTATTGTGCTTTTACCGCACCAGAAAAGCGTCGCAATAATACGACTACTACCTGAAACTGCTCATACCAGTCCTCGTACTCATAAATTCATCATCATAATATAATATCAGCAGTACCGGGCGGGTAACGACTAGTCGCTTATTCTGGTAGGGCGCGCAAAGTCGGCAGCAGCACGCGCATCATATCAACCGCCACGCTGTGCTGAACCCGTACTTGTACATGTCGACTATCCAATATATTTATACGTGTGACGATATGATTATTAAGGTATACAGGTATTGACTGCAAACATACGGCGGATATAAACCGTTATATTATTTGCATTTCAATCCGATACGTACGGGATAAATATGGTCTGATACAGAGCAAGCATTAGGTCGGTGGTTTGCGAAGATTGGCGGCGCATCAAGTTCGGGGTCAGCCCTATAAATACGGGGCTGGCCGAGGGACCTCGGCAAAAAACATTCAATCAGCATAATTGTCAGAGCACTGCTGCTCACATCTGTGGCTCCCGGTCATCAAACATCATCACTGTGCCAGGCGGACCGGTTCAGGTACGACTATTTCCTGATGACCGTCGAATAGTAAGGATTAGCCACTAAGGATTACAGGTACCGGGTATCGCACTCGCTCTGCTAAACGGCTCGCAACGGCTAAAGGATCAAATAGCGACTGTATTCGTAATAACATGCATAGCAGAGTCTAACTGCGCTCGATGACCCCCATTCCGAAATCAAAGCCAGTCCCTGTTCGATGTATTTCTAAAGCTTTTTGGTGATTTCCGGTGTCGCCTTCTGCTGCTAGCTCATGTAAATAATAATTAAACAATAATTTCTAAAGCTATGCTTACACAGTCTATTCTATCTACAAATTGTATATATACCGGTGTTTGAACGTAATAAGGGTTGGTGAATAAAAGGAGTACCTGACCTTGCACACAGGGACTGGCACCTGTGCGAGTTCGCGTCCGCCGCCCGCGCGTATACCGACAACGAACCGGCGACGCCCCGCGACTATTGGAACGTTGACCGCGGTTCCGGGGCGACTATTGGAACGTTGACCCTGCTGTGATATGTGCGCAGGCGGGACCCGCGGCGGGATCGCAGCGATGCCGAAAAAGGGGAAAAACAGCTTCAAAGCGCACTGTCGACGCAACAAGCGAAAGAAGCCACCCAAGCAAGCAGTGCTTCCCAAGGACGCCATGACGGTCGAGAGCGGCAGCGCCTCGGCGGGTGCTACCGATGGTAAGCCGCTCGCAAGGTGCAAGAGGTGCGACTTCGAACGAGCGGGGGCGGGGGCCCGTTCAAAAAAAAGTGTGAACACATCACAAACCCCCTCCCTGGTCAAACGGCTTGTATCGTTCGACGGAAAGCCCCTGCTCCAAAGAAACAGGTGAGTCATTTATCACTGAACGGGATCACTGCCCCGATTGGGACTTGTGCATCTATAGTACGTTGTTGGGTGTATCGTCGACTGGCGACATATGTCCCTGACGATGCCCGCGTTTGCGCAGTCTCAACTGGGCAGTGGCCCCGTAAAACGCGAGCCAAGTGGTCTTCGCGATATCCGATCCCAACTACTACCTGCGGCACCTCAAGCCCCAACTCTTCCGCAACCCAACCCGCTCAATTATCAGCCAAACCTTCTCGGCGGCAGCAACAAGGTGCCGCCGCCGCTGCCCTTCATCCGCGCCCAGCACGCCGTCGCTTGTGTGTTCGCTAGGCGGTTGGCGAATGGTTGTTTTCTGCGCTAGGCTGAGGTAACGATAAGGCCAACTGTGGCCACTTACTGTCTGGTTGTCCCCTTGCAAGTGCAGACGTCGCGTCTTTCGCGTCGGCCACACATGCACTTCTCTCCATCGCAATTGACTCGGACGCCACAGAGGCACAGCAAAACCAAACACCGTTGTTGCAAGCGCCGAAGCCCGCCCGTGGCGCGAAGCTCACCGCCCCTCAAGTTCGTCGAGAAGACTCTGCCCGCAGCAAGCAAGGAAGGTCGATCAACTGGACGAGGAAATGACAAGGTGTACCCCCCCCCCTCCCTTATTCCCGCACATCCTCTCTTCGCCAGTGTTTCACGTGACACTGGGAGTGTGTTGCAGTGCTTTGCGCTCATTATATGCATTGGTGTCTCTGCCCCCTCCCCCCACTACAGAGCATGCATGCTAAAGGCCATAGATGCTGTGCGAGAGGGTGTAGCGCCAGCACACACCATTCCATCACTACAATTCTCGCGCTCGGATGGCTATGGAGCTGAAGTTACCCCAACAGCGTTTCTCATGACGTCCGGACCTACTCCCATCAACTTGTACATTGCAGACTTCTCATTGGTGAAAGGTAATGCCATGCTATGTACTTGAGTAGTCTGGTGTGCATCATGAAGGTCAAACCTTACCCACAGTCATATGCATTGCTAACAAACTTTGTCCATATGTGAATTGCAGGTATTTCGGAAGCAAATGCCCTGGGATGGTGCAAGGCTTGCTCCGATAGGCAACACGGCCAACATGTGCACAGTATGCAACGAATGCAGTGTTCATCACTCGACATGGTAAGGATCTCAATAGGATGTCTTTTGTAAAATAGCCATGCGTTATTCGTATGCTGATTGGAAACACTTACACACGCAAATTGTGTTGCCTCTACGCTGTGTGGATATGCAGGACTTATACAGCAATATGTTGACAGACCGCCGTGGCTTATACCAGATTGTCCGGCCGGACGGCCGGATAGATTACGCGGTATCACCAATGTTGAAATGCATGCACTGCAACTCAACACGCCCCATGTTATGTGCCGAGACACTCGGGGCGCTAGACTACCACCAGCAGTTGGCAGCATACCCTTGCAGGTGAGCGTTGCTTTTCCGATGTCTATCAATTGCACCCGTGCCATCTTTGTCCAAGTTGCCATATCTAGCAGGAGATTTGGGATTTCATCTCCCCCCCCCCCCCCCCCCCCGCCCCCCCAACGGAACGTCGTGCAGACCCCATCAAGTCACTGCTCACATCCACATCTCAAGCGCCTTGGAGGACTTCGTTGAGTCGATTATGAGGAACACTAGCGCTGGTGCTGCAAATGTGGTTGCTGCCCATCTCAATGCAAGCTCCACATGGTACAAGGAGACAGTCCGCGCATACTACTCAGAGTACAAGACAGAGGTGTATGCAAAAGAGGTATGCTCCCGCCTATACCCTCGCGCCCTCGCATTATGTAAGCTATGATGCGCATGATTGCTGTGTGTTTCTAAGAGGTTTAGTTATTATGCGCTGTGCGCCTTGGTATATATATGGGTGTCAAGCATGTGGTAGAGACTTCTGGTGGCGCATCTGACCTGGAGATGTTGTATGAACTGGCAGGGCACCCAGGCTGCAATTGGTGTCAGGCCGTTTCCGCTTGATGACAATATCCTCAAGTCTACATTTTGTGCGGTAAGCATACAACACTGTAGAATCGTCACATATTAGCATGTAATCTCTATGCTAATGCTAACACCCTTCATTCATTCTGGATTGTGTGCATAGTCCCTTTCTGCAGATACCTTGCTCAGCCGGTGGGAGCAAGGTCTCAATGTGAAGAAGCGCCACCTCATTGCCGAGCTTGTCATGGCTCACAGGACAAGCGCTGACAAGCCGCGGCAAGGAGAGATGGTATTTTGCATCGATTGGTCCCTTTCTTGGGGCTCAGTATATAAGCTAAACAATGGCAAGAAGGGGATTGGCGTGGTCATTACCAATGGCCTAGGGGTGATTCTGTGGGAAGGAGTTGTACCCACACAAGCCATCGAGTGAGCTCCTACTTCTCCCATGTTTACTGTGTGCCATATACTGTGCGTGCTATATGTGCAGCATATGTATGTGTTTTCATGCATGGTCTCCTGCTACCAGGTATCTGGGACAACATGTGCTATATATTTGTATTATCATTGACTATCATCCCCCTTGCCCCTCGCCCTAGTGCCATTGCAACGGCATTGACGAAGGTCGTCAGCCGGGATGGCGCTGCGTTTCTGGTTGGCTACATTGACAATATGCCAAAGGGTGCTGAACTACTCAAGAAAGCCGGACAAGTTGACTTAATGGGACAGGTATCCCAGAGAGCTTGGCCACTACTTATGAACCCGACCGCTGCTCGTGCGCATAGAATATGCTTTTATTCTGTTGATAAAGAGCATTAACTGCTCATCTCGACCTGTTTTTTCCAGGACCAAGGCCACTTTGACCGCAGAATATCATCAACAACAAACAATTTCTGCGACCAGTATGGGAGCTTCTGCGTGGAGCTAACTGAATGCTTCTTGGAGTATAATGCCATCTTTCAGAAGTTGGTAGAAGTGCGCTTGCTTCGGCCTGGGGGACTGCCGCCTAAAGCAAAATTTAAACTTGCTAATGGCTCTACGGTGGGTTTGCCTCCGAGCGGTACTGAACACCTCATAGTCACCACTTGTCCTCACCGCTGTGTCCTTTAGTATGTATTCTTTGTGCCACATTATTCTCCTCGCTAATGATGCTTGCCATGCCCCTTGCTGCTTACCCATGCGACCAGAAATGTTTTGGCAAGAACGACTGCATCACAAAGCAAGAGCTGGCTGATCTGAAGGACCCCAGCAAAGGCCGGAAGTTTTACACAATCTTCAAGGACAGCCTTCCAAGGGATTACCGCCACCCTGAGGTGATGGCAGCGAGGCTTGTGGAGCTCTACCGCAAGTACGAAAATGTAGTGGACACCACAGGGAGGAAGCTTTTTGGAAAGGTGCGTTATTCCCTCATGCGCATTTTAGATCCCAATTGGTGGATTGCAACAGATAGTATGTAACACCGAATCCTTACTCCATATAGATACATTTATTATAATAAGTAATTATTGCATACGGTACACGAAACTGACTATTGGTTTGCTCACCCTACCACATGTAGGATACAAAGGACGCATTTGACCGCGCAATTGCAGGAGTCAAATACCTTGTCACTCATCCTCGACTTCAGCGTTGGGAACAGATCGGCCTTGATAAAATGACTAAACTTCCGGTAAGACTTTGCGCATTATGCTCTGGAATGCTGCATGTTATCACCTACATGATGATGCACCCCACCAACCTCCATCCGTACCTTATCACACCCTCCCTTGCTCTCTGTCATTGGACCCTTTCCTCGCCGTAGATTTTTGTCGTGATTGGCAACACCAACACCTGCGAGACTGCCTTTATGGGGCTGGAGACTGCGTGTTCGAATGCGATGACTTGGGAAAGGTTGGACTTGTTGGCTCTTGACAAGGCAGTCAATTGCAATGGCAGAAAATTTGTGAAGCTTGGGATCAAGGGAATACAACAGTGGGAAGACAATAACATGTAAGTGCCGCCGTGATTAACGATAACCGTGCGTTCAGTATATTTTAAATCAGGCGATTGGGGGAGGGTGCCATCGCATGGGAAGTAATCAGTGATTGCATTGTTTCAGGCACATCATTGATGACGCAAATAATCTGTGCGCCGAGATGGGACTGCCATTGGTCAACCCCCATCGGTATTCGCGCCACGAGGAACGTGCCGCTGCGCAATGTACAACGGAGGCATTTGGTGCGGAGTACTCGCAGCCGATGAAGAGGCCCAAGATTGCGGCTTCTTCTCAGCAAGCGAAAAGGCGCAAGTTGTTTCATGGGGAAGGTGCGTGCTGGATCTGCGACATATAATTGCATGTTGTATGATCACCTTTGTCGGCAAAGTAAATAAAGTACACACATCTGCTGCTCAGGGGCTGCATCCAGTGCGTTGTCAACTCTAGGCGCTCTGCCCACACAGAGCGTGGCTGCCGTACAAGCGTCAACACCACTACCGCCAGCTGTGTCGATCCTGAACCAGAACACCGCTGAGCTCCTCCGCCCTGCCCAACGGGTGATGGCTCTTGTTTCCACTGGTGACGCCCTCCCCATTGACACATCTTTACGGATGATTATGCACCTGCTGCGTGTCAACCGGACATGGCGTAATCTTTAAATCATTCAGTCTTGCATGGTTAAACTACACTCACGCATACCCTTAATTCCTACTCAGGTGCTTCCTCACAAGTCCATCCAAGCTCACTGCCAGCCCAGCTCGCCGAGAGCACCGCCATGCAGGCACCGCTACGTGCCGCTACACTGGTTGGTGCTGGTGAGTGCCAGTACCGTTCCTCTTCTGAACACGGTACCCAGCAAGTAGTGATTCTGGGTAGTGGCACAATGTATGTATAACCCTGCACTCACAACCTCCATAGTCGTACAGAATGATCCACATATGTATACCATAGCAGTGCATGACGACCGTTTGTGTATCAACTACACTATAGGGGTATGCTCAGCGTCCCGTTGCCATATATAGCTCTCTACGGCCGGCCCACCAACCCCTGTCCCCGCACCTCCCAAACATACCAGCTCTCCCCGCGGGCATTGAGTCATTACATGCACCCACTACGCCTACTTGTCAGGAACGCCGCCCTACAATTGCCACGATCCCCGCCGCTTTCCGCCTCCGCCCTAGTAATTCAGATCGCCTCTCACGTGCAGAATGTACTATCACCCCCGCCCGCCCTCGACTACGCTGCCTGCGAAAAATCGACACGTGTGGGGATGTGGGTGCGAGCGCGGTTAGTCCTCATCGTCAGCCGATTACTTGAACCCATCGCAAGCGGGGGGGGGGGGGGGGGGGGGGGGGGGGGGGCTCTATATGACCTGTACCCGAGACTGACGTGCGCTGTCGGCCTCGAACTATCATGCCCTCGCTCTGCAGACACCACTGTTGGCCTCGCCGTTGGGCCCGAGCTGTTGCAGACGTGGCAGCGGCAGTATCCTGACTGGTTCAAGAGAAACACCAAGCTCGACACACCCGAGGAGCTGACTAAACACATCCACGGGCTCGCAAGGAAACCGGCACTGAACAACACGAAACTTCCGTGCGTCTGCCTAAAGCCTCCCGGCATCAAGCTCAGGAGACACGAGGAGGGGTGCCTTCACGGTTTTCTGATCAAGTGCCACAAGTCCGAGCATGGAAAGCGGGCGAACTGAGACCTCGTCGCCTCAGCGGGCAGGACGAATCCAGCTACAGGTGAGGCGCCACGATCCCGTACCTTACGGTTGCCACAGTGGACGATGATCGCCCACTCCCCCTAGGCCCGTACCAACTATTGATTGTTGGTTTGTCGTTGGCAGTTCCTGGAGGTAGTTGGTGACACGCATGGCAGGCGGCTGGACGCGTCGGGACTGGTGACGATGGAGTCTGACGATGACGGGCCGACGGCTGGCGGGTACCTGTACCTGTCCCTAGCCGCCCGCCTACTCAGCGCGCTGACCGGTACCAATACTGGTACTCGTAGCGAGTGCAGTACAGTACCATACTAGAGTAGCCGCGCAGGCGGATGGGCAGCAGTAGATCATGTACTCGTAGAAGTACATCCGATGTAATTAATGTTTCCCCCCCTCCTTCCCCCCCCTTTCGCCCCCGCTTCGCCCCCCTTCGCCCCCGCTTCGCCCCTTCGGATTATTCTGGACGATCGGGCGCCCATAGCGACTATATTTATCCTGCTTACTAGCGCTACTATGAGATACGCGTACACCTGAATAGCGACTACACGTTACACGTACGATCAGGTACTGCGCTGCACATGTTGCGACTGTAGTGCCGGAATGCCGGACCGAGTAATCCGCCGGCCCCTCCGGCCGGGGCACGTCGCCTGTGCTGCATTTTAAACAACCGGTTGTGGACGACGATCTGACAGGGATCAATCCCATACCAGCGGACGAGTAGTAGGTACTCGTACCGGGGAGGTAACCATAGAGACTACCAGTCGTAGCGGCTTCTTGAGCCCGTATTCGAATAGATTACAGATCACATATAGTCGCTATGTCATCATCAAAGACGACCCGGAATGAATCTGTGATTATCTATCACTATTAAAATATATAGGGCTACCCTAGATGAAAAATCGTCACTACAGATCGCAGATGAGCCAGCATCTTGCGAATCTGAGACAATATTGGCAGCCAATCTGTGACGTCACAGATTTGATGTCATGGGTATTTCGGACTCGTCCAGAGTATCGCGCCACCGCCTGCTGCCGGTTAGTATCCACGGCACAGCCTGGTAAACTTTGTACTTAATTATTTACATGAGCTAGCAGCAGAAGGCGATATCGGAAATCACCAAAATAAAAGGCAATCAGAAAGGTCCTCTACAGCGACTGCGGGGTGGAAGCAGTAACATGAGAAGACACAGAGTGGGCACGAGCACACGCATCAGACTTGGCCATCTGCACACCGGCAGAGAGAATGCCGCCCAGGGTACCATGCACGCAAGCCGAGACCCGCTGCAACAGCCCCCGCCGTGTGCGCGACAGGTGACGGCGGAACTCAGCAGGTTGGCTGGCGACTTTGTACTTAATGCCACGGCTGCTTACTGGTAGACCACCGCAAAAACCCGTAGAAGCCGGGTTGTCCTACCGGGGTTGGCAGGCTGCCTGTGGGGAAGCCGGCGGCGCCGCTGCGCGTGTGACAATTCTGAGATATATGAGTACGAGATATATCTGACTCTACGATACAGTCAGAGTGAGTACCATAACTAAGTGTGCCATGTTTGCATATTATAAGTTCCTGCTCGATCCGACCATCGTACCCGGGAAGTTACGTTGACCAGGGCGCTCAGTGGTACAACGAGTGACTATTGTGTTCTAAATTTGTTTATGGGGTTTCCTCCTTTCCCTAATGACCGCTTTTCCAGCTAATGTGCTGCTCAATGGTACGGGTTACTAAGTACATGTCGTTGCGCCCTTTTTGGGTGCAACACGAGTAGACATAAAAGCAGCCAAAACAGCCGAGCCTGCCATATTCCAGTGGCTTTGCGTGACACGCAGCGATTAACTGTCTCGCAACCTGTTGCGAGCAAGGTCACCCCAGGTTGTTCAAGACCAAGCCCAGCTCACCACCCGTGTGTGAACCTCTCATCCGTACGTCTGTGCGTCATCATGTCAGATGGAGAAGAACCGTCGTTGGGCCGACGCTCGAACCGTTACATGCATGAAGGCCTATTCTGCATTGTTGCGGGAGCTTGCAACAACATTAGCTCTATTGACGGCTCGTGACCGTGTTTTTGATGGAGACAGAGTACATGGCTATGGTTCCCGGCATCGTATCACGGGACAGCCGACAAGCTGCGGGGGAGCCGCAGAGCGTCCGACTTGGTAGAGCTAGCCCAGAGCGGCCGTATCGGATCAAAATCCGTGAGGGACGAGGACACCTACCTCGCGGTGCCAGAGCTATTGCAGCGAGCAGTGTCTGGTTACGAGGCCGTTCGACCGGTCAGCCGAGTGCCAGGGCTTTCCCCCTGAGCACCAACCTGACGAACGAGTACCTCAAACATGACGACCGGCGCCTGCCGGCCGGGAGAAGTGTCTTTGGATGTCGTGTTTTGTAGCCCACATGGCCGCACTCTGCATAGCTCTCGAAGAGCTGCTACCCTACGTTCCCGCTGCCAATCAAGACTTCACCCCCTACCTCGCGCGCGCTCCGAATCACTCCGAGGCCATCGAAAAGGCGTTTTGAGGTCAAACGTGTGTACGGTGACCAAGGTGTTCTAGACGTAGTGCGAGCCCAGCATTTTCATCCTGTCGCCGAACATCTGGGCTCTGCGGTTTTCGAGGACCTGGTAAGCGTCGCATGTTCGAGGCGACTGCTGCCAGCAGCGCAAAAGCTACCGCTACTGCTCGGGTGGCGGCAACGGCTGCAAAACGGGGGCGTGGACGTGGGCGTGGCGGCAGTCGCGGGCCTGGCCGCAAAGGTGAGCACATTTGACGGTGTGGGGCGCCTTTCGTTTAAGCTGCTGGCGCTTTGCGAGGCCACCTTTCGGTGACCGCCGCACGGCGAACCCTAGCAACTCAACGGCGGTATGAGCGTCTTGTGTCCGGACCGGAACCCTCCCCCCCCACCTCACATACTTCATTTAGAACTTCCTAGGAGCGGCGCTTCTTACAGCTACAGCCAAGCGCGGCTCACCCAACCGCACGCCTGAACATGGCGGCTCAACAATCCGCCTCCCGTACCATCTCATCGCTGCGTCCAGCGGTTGTTATGCTACGTGTTACAACTGGTTTGCAACGACCATCTTTCGCGCATTCATGTTACGCGCGTGACAGGCGCTACAAGCGCGACGGGCGCACGGGCCGGCCCTCCTACCTGAATTTTGCCCCGCAAACCCGTACTAATGCTGTTGCAAACCCGTCCAGCAACTACCGGCCAACCGCCGGGAACCTAACCGCTGCCGCCGAGTATTTTGCTAAAATGAACCGCCCCCATGGTACTCTGTCGGCCAAGCGCCGCACTTACGTAATTGACGAGCCCGAAGCTGTCGCCCCTTGGCTGCTTCACTCCGGTCTCGCTTACAAGAGGCGTTCGGCTCCAACGGGCTGGGACAGCTGACCCTCGACCTACTCTCTAGCTCCCTCACCCCTCAGACGCTCAGGAGCTACGCCGGCAAACTGTCTCAATTCGCGGAGTTCTGCCACGACACCGAGAACATCAGCCCGCTGGAGGCGACCACTGCTACTGTCGTCCGGTACGTTGCTTGGATTGGTGAGCGGGGGCATATAGGGACGAAGTCGTTACAACTCTACCACTTCATCGACACGTACAGTCTGCCCCCATGGCCCCTGATGCCTTGGCCGAAACAAACTTCAGGGCGAAAACCCCAAGCGAGCATTCCAAATCTTGGACTGCTGCCACAATGTCGGACTGGCTCTCTGCGGGCGCTCGTCTTGTCGGTGCGCCCCCCCCCCCCCCCCCCCCCCCCCCGGGCACTTCCTAGAGCTCACACAGGCTTCGCAACGGAGCAAACCGGACGCCATATCGGTGGCACTCGAGTCTGACCTTCCGAAGCACATCCTCTCATATAGCGCCGTCTCCCTTCACCTACTAGGATGCATGATGTACCGGCCGGTGATGTTCCCTTCACCTTAAGACGTCACGCTCACAAAATACTACTCGAACACATAGTACGCTAACTCCGACACCGACCGGATTTGGGACTCCGAACCATCCTCCAGGAAGTCAAAGCCCATATTGGGGTCGAAGGCAACGAACAAGCCGACACCACCACCGGCGACGTAGCCAACGGACAATTCCACCTGACACTATCGTAACCGTAGGCGCAACTCCCGAACAAGCCGGTGACGTGTTGCTTAACACATGCCAAGGCGCGCCGACCACCACTCACACCCCGCCCACAACATGAAAGCCGCCCTCCGGAAACACGCAAAGGCTGCAGTTGGCTTCGACACCTGCCACGAAACCCTGCACTCCCACTTCATAGACCAAGCGTTGGCCACAAGTGTAATGCCGGACCTCGTCACGACCCCCACGGACATCACCACCTCGGGAAGAATCCACAGGCTGGAATTCATGTGGGGAACACACTCAAGCCGAGTGAGACGCAAAGGCCCGCCGTCCTTCACATGCGGGAAATGCGGACAGCATTTCAACAACGGCCACATGGCAGGCAGTTGCCTCTCTATGGCCTGCCTTAAGACAGACCGACACGACAGCATGCTTAAACTCCTCCTCAACGAGCTGGAAGTCCTGAACGGCGGTCGCTCGCATGTACTATCCATGGACGCGAGCAACAAACCTGTGGCTGACTTCTCCTCCCCCAACAGAGACATCCTGATCTCCGACCTAACCGACAGAATCAAACACAAAGTCCCGCGCATCAACATCCCCAATCCCCTAGTGGACACCCAAGAAGGGGCAACCGATGGTCCCAGCGCCGCCCAATCACCCACCATGCTCCCCACCACCATGCTATCCCCCACCTCCGCCCTAAACACGGCAAGCCGGACGCAGTACGCATCGTCGGATTCGACTGGGACCCGGCCACCGAAACCATGTCCCCCAGCAGCGATCCCAGAGCAGTCCAAAAATACAGATAAACGAATTCAAATACTGCACTGATCTCAATCATGCCACCGTACACGCTCTCATCAGCGAAAAAACCAACACATGGTGAGCGCCCTACATCAACAAGGCTGGCAATGTCCGATCGCAATCATCCCCGTGACCCTCGGCTGCAGCGGCACCATGCATAAACTCACACTCGAAACCATCCATAGCCTCACGGTCCTCCGCCCCAATAAGCGACCCCCGGACAAACCCCCTCCGCCTCCCAACGCCGCTGCAATCCGCCTCTGTAGAAAACTCCAAAGACACTCAATCGGATGGCTACATACTCTCCTCTGCATATCCCGACAGTCCCTCAAACCTGCCATGTCCAACCCTAGTACCTCCCACAAACCCCGCACGCCTACCCACCGTTAACATACTCGCTTCCGCACATCACCGTACAAGATTTCCCCCGCCCCCCCCCCCCCCCCCCCCCCCCACGGCAGAGGGAGGGGGGGGGGGGGGGGGGGGGGGGCAGTATCAAGCGGCTTGGAAGGAGGAGGGGCGCGGGCGAAAAGGAGGAAGGCCGGAAGCTGCATCCATAATCCTTAGGGTTCTAACAACGGTTGGATAAAGCAGGTCCTAAAAGCAACTCGGAATGGGCAGTGGAGAGCAGCAAGTCAGCATTTTGTAAATCAATTTCAATTTCAATTTCAATTTCGCAAGCGAGCACCATCTGCCGCTAACGCCATCGGAACTCCACTGTCCCACATTTGCCTTCAAAGCGGCTGGACCACTAACTCCGACGTCGTTCTGGACTACATCGACCCCAACGTCCTTCCTTCGCCTCGCGCGTGGTTCTTCTTCGGTCACATTGCGCCCCTCCGCCACTTCCAACCAGACTCAACTTTGAAACGTGTACTGTATGTAAGTTGACAGCTCGAGGCCAGCCAGGCCGTGAGAGCTTTGTCGGCACTGCATATTCGTCCCGGTACCGTCTCATCTTGTCATAAGACGCAGTGATACAGTACCGGGATACGTCGCGACTTGAATGTGGACCTGACGTGCGGATAGGTTGGCTGGTCCGAGCTCGCTTACGCCGTCTATCCGGATTATGGGTACTTGCTCCCATAATACCGGCAAATCTTTAAAAGGTACATTCCTTGTCCGCTCGGTCAAGCGGTCGTCTCGTATGCAAGAGGTCCCGGGACCGAATCCGCCGCCTCGGTCGTAATCTCCGCCTACATCACAGGTCAACGGCCCGCCCGGGACTGCAGGGCGCCGCAGGGTGCGAGGTGGCTGCAAACCCGCCACTATGTCGCCGGATGTGGGTGCGGCAGCGGGCGAGGGTTGGCGGGAGTGTTGCGACGGGGTGGGGCGCGAAGGTCCCCCAAAACAAATATCCGTCACGCCAGCTTCATACATGCAATCGAGTATAGGTTTGCCAAAGAGGTTGCGAAGGCCGTTTTACACGAAAGAAGCGCCATTTTATGCCTAAGGAAGTAAGGAGGCACAACGACAGAGGAGGGATCAAAGGTTTGGAGGCGGAGCCAGAAGGCGGAACCGTAAAACGGGAGGGCAGCAGATTGCGAGGTGAAAGATAACATGCGGGTTGTTGGTGGCAATCCTAAGTAGCTCCCCGGCCGGCAAGCAAGGTTCGCAGGCAATGGTACAACCCATACTGGCTAACGAGGTACAGCCGTTTGGTATGTGCGAATACACATTTAATTCAAGGAAATCTTTTATGTAATCCAGCCGATACAGTCTACACGTACTTCATGGCGGTTAAGTCGACTTCGTCATCCCGCCTTGACTGGCCCCTCCCCCAGCTAACATGGGCGGGGCATAGGCATGGACCCGCCCCTGGTCGACGCATTCAGCACTTGTGTTTTCATTTCGGGTTCAGCCGACATGTCCAGCTATGGCTGCCTGGACTTGACGAGATGTAAGAAATTGATATGGATACAAATTACTGTATCGACTGGATACAAATAATGCCACACTATAATTAATGGTGGTCACACCCTAGCGCGTAGGTGGCAAACAGTTTTAAACGGCGGTGCCTGGCCGTGTATTGCAACTCTCTTGGCGTTTTTTCTATTCTATCTCTTGCTAGTATCATATTCCCTTGTCATTATTGCCGAAGTCCCATCGTATACGATTTTGACATGTTAGTGATAATGTAATCAGTCATGTCTAGCACACTTGCATACAAGGCGTTCGTAATCCTTGCCAAACGCGCTATGTAATCCTTACCAGTATGTGTACGCGTCTTTTTCGCGTTAAGTTATGCCGTATTAGGATACCTTGCGCGTACAAGTAACACATAATCGGTGCCCGTATGATATTCGTTATACCATCGGCGTTCATCGGTCCCCATTCCTCTATCAATATCATCTAATTTCAAACAATGCATGTATCATTTTCCCGAGTAAATGGGCAATGCACACTCAAGCGATGTACGTCTTGCTTTCCTAAATCGATTCGCAATACGACTAAGATGTTTCTGCATGATGTATTTCAAAACTATCCAAACTATCAACACGTTATCTACTTCCATTATACTTCTAATTCCAAACATCCATCCGAATATACTGTTTGGTTCAGTACGCAAAGGGAAGATTATGACACAAAGTACTTTGTATGAACATATACCAGTTGGCGCCATTCTTTAGCTATACTTCTTAATGCTCACTTTGTAATGCAAGTATATCATGCCGGTTGTGTAACAACAGCTGAATCTCTATGCATATGTAGGTAGCCGCACAAAAGCTACATATGGCAATTAATATATCGTCTGATGAACAGATGAACAGGTACTCATCCGCTTAATTCCTGCAAAGCGTCACACTGGGCCGAACATGTGAATAGGGACAGGGGAGGGAGGCAGTTGGAGGACAGGGGGTTTACCGATGCAGAGCGCATGTTGCTGAGGTCGAACTCCAATATGGCCATATGGTTGAAAGCGGTGCCGTACGGCACATCATCTAGCTCAAAGATGCGTCCGACCGGCACGCCTCCGACCTTTGTCTTAGGCGGATTGAAAAGCTCACATGTCTTCTTGACGTCAGCGCCCGTAATGCAGAAATCGTAGCCTTTGTTCTGTGTTGTGGCAGTTGGCACCACAGCCAGCTTGATGTCCGCATCGTCTTTGTCCCAGTCCACAAGCAGCATCGTCTCGCCTGCGGGTGCCAACAGAGTTAGCTGAACAGATGGGTGACAACACTATGCTGATTGCTATGTATCATTGCTTCGGGTATCAAAAGAACTACATTATAGAAAAATATTGTGTTTATGATGTAACCTCAATTTTTGATAAGCTGATTGAATCAATACAACAAGTGCGTTATCAGTCACACAGCAATTCTGAATGCGGAGTTATTTGGTACGGGTAACAAATCCGATAGTGGTTACTGCGCGCAGCTTGCAGCGATGCACCAAGGTACTCGTGCTTTCTCCGTGTACAACTTCACAGTCCCCGGGAGTTGCTACAAGGCCGCCCAGTGCTTTGCCCTGTCTCTCTGGCAGAGAAAAGACAGGCGGCGGTATGCTACAAAAAAAACAAAATTCGAATCACAGTCACAAAACCAAAATTCGAATCAGTGCATCCTAAAGCATGAATTTGATGAAGCACCCACCTGTGCGTGTGTCCGCCTTGGGGGGAAGGGGGGGGGGGGGGGGGGGGGGTTAAGAACTGGCGCCGAAGTGCTGTGTTTAACCTTCCACATTCTGCGAGAGTATCTACATGGGCTTGCGGCTGGGTACCGCAATTGCCACCGGCGACTACTACATACAACAAATGTGAGATACATTATTATTGCATTGAACATAAATATATCATCATGCTGTACAAAGACAAACGGTCCTTGGATAAATAAAGTTTTGACCCATATTGGAAGGGGGAAAACTATCAAAGCTGAGAAACAAGTCAGGATACAGCATGCACATTCCGACGCGTTCATTATTGTTTGGTCTGCGGACCGAATTTAAATATACGGTACGTTGAATATATATTATTGCGCCAAAAATATACTGGGTGTTAAGCATCCACAACATCCATGCCCCCCCTGTGCCGCCTGATTGCAGCGAGAGGAACAGGAGGTTCACGGCGCGAGAGCCTGCAGAAGAGGCGCACCTGGGTTGATGAACATGCCCACCTCCTCCTCATGGTGGTCCACGTGGATGTCGTGCAGGGTGGAACACGCTGCCGGGAAGTTTAGTGCGCCGCGCCAGCCGTGCGCAGACACCACCGCCCCCGCGCTGCTCTGCCGGCACAGCACCGCGTCAAACCACACCGCCAGCACCTTGCCAAAGTCGGACGCGACGTGGACGTCGTCCAGCTTCAGCTCCTCAAAGGCCCGCAGGCCTGGCACCACCTGCCGCCCGCCGGCGTACGTGCGCCGCCGAAGCTTAGTGTGAGCCTTCCCTTGATTGATCAGGTCCACATACAGGCCTGGCTGCGACGATGTGGTGTAGATCTTGAAGTCTACCTCAGCCCTGCCGCCCGGCACATAGGACTACCTCAGCAGCCAGCAGGAACCCCCCCCCCCCCCCCCCCCCCACTCCTCCTCCCACCAAAAAACTAATCACCCCACCCCTGCATGAGATCTTCCTGCCTAGCGCCGCAGACACACCTCTCATACTCCACACCCAGGTACAGCCGGCCACCCGCCTCTAGCGGCGCATACAGGCGGCGGTTGGCGTCGTCAAACAGCACGCCGGGCAGTCCTGCCTAGCGAGGCACGCAGCGTGGGGTAGTCGAGCACCGCGCCCTCCACTGCCACCGAGATGGTGGAAGTCTTGCCATCACGCCGCTTGTATTTGTCCTTCACCTGGAAGTTTCGCGGCAGGTCGGTGTTCCAACAACCTTGGTGGGGAAAGGGGGTAAGGGGCGGAGGGGGGTAGCGTGCTGCGACACTGGGCACGATGCGGGTGCCCACCTCCACAGGCAGCTCCAGGTATTTCATCGCCTGCAGCGAGTTGAAGCTGCTGAGGTCCAGGCGGCAGCTGCCCACGCGCGAGTTCCGCAACGGGTCCTCATCATACAGCGTCAATTCCACCCAACCACCCAGCGGCGGCCCACCCGGGGGCCCGCACGGCAGGCTCAGCACGAAGCGCTCCTTCCAGGTGGGGTCCGCTGTGTCGCTCTTCCGGGATGTCTCAAACTCCGCGCCGTTGCTGGTGAGCCCCTGCGCTCCGGCACCGGCTGGTTCAGAGAGGCGCTCGCCGGCCGATCGGGCTTGCATCCCCGCAGCTGGAGCGATGAGACTGATCATTCCCGGGGTTGTGAGCGACACGCTATATCAGCTGCAAGTGCCAGCCCCCCCCCCCCCCCCCCCCCTCAAGCCGCGGCATATCCCCCGCATTCGCCCAAAAACTCCTCTAGGATGTCGCCTTTGCATCGGCTGGGATCTCGCCGCAGCGGTACGCGTGCTGCTTGCTGCAGCATGCGGGATACGGGAAACCAGCGGCGGCGGCGGCGGCGGCAGCCCCGCGGAGGGGGGTCCGGGGGTGGGGCGGGAGGGGGGGGGGGGGGGGGGGGGGGTGAGGGCACGCCTTGAGGAAGGGGTCCGTCGCGCTGAAGGTATCAGTCTTGGGCAGGTCGCGGCCGCCCAGGACGCGGAAGCTCACCACGGCCATAGCCATCTCGGGCGCCAGACCGCTGCTGTCAAGGGGTGTGGGCAAAGTCGTTGGAAAATAGTCGAAGGGGGGCGGGGCGGGGTCTTCCACTTGGTGACTGGGTACGTTGATGTGATGTCGTTTCGAAGCCCGGCCACGAAACGGCGCCGCGCGAACCAGGAGGGGCTTAGCTGCTTTGTGTGCTGTGCTGCGTGGAGATTAGCGTCACAAGAGGTCGTCGTTCGAGCGACTATCAACTACGAATCTAAGATGCTACTTTTATAAAAGGTTTTTTTAGCGTGTTTTTTTCTCTCGCTCAAACAAGACTGCTACTGCGCTCAGAGTCAGTAAGGATTCAGGGCGGTACCATTAGCGCCAGTAGTCGCTAATTAGGATTAATTGCGATGAGTACAGAAGGTAACATCCTCTGTAGCGTCCGCTCGGTTGATGACCGGTCGTCTCGTATGCGAGAGACCCGGGTTCGATTCCTGGCCGATGTATTTCGGCAATATCGGCCCGGCGTGTCCCGGGTTTACCCGGTTGATGCATTAGCTCTACGGGCTATGCCAGACTACCTACGACTTCAGTTGCGCACGAGGTGAAGTGCTAGGGCGGCTTCGGCCGATGTCCCGGAGCGAACTTTACTTTCCTTTACATAGAGGGAAAAAAAAAAGCCACTCTAATTCAATCCGCCGGCGGGAGATCGATCACGCCGCTACAGAAAGCAGCAGCACCTCCGCTCACGCCAAGTGTCAGCGACAGCCCCCCGACGACAGGACACCTAAAACTTCTGCGCGGGGCAACATGATCGTGTTGATAGTGGCGACCACGGGCGCCGTGGTGGGGTTCGTTTGGCAAAAGCGGCGCGACCGGCGGCGGGCGCGCGAGGGCGAGGGCGAGGGCGAGGGAGAGGGACGGGGTGCCAGCGACGGCGGCGAGGAACGAGGCGGCGCCATCCTACTCTCGAACGGCCGCCGCGCCGCCGTGACGTCGCTGATGCTGCTGCGCACCGTGACACTGCACGCCTTCAAGCGAACGGCGCAAGATTACGCGCCCGTGCCGCTCACGTTCTCCGCTGCGGTGTTCTCCGCACTGCCCGCTCTCTTTGGCACGGCCTTCTCCGTGAACTTCGTTCTCCTGAACGCAGTTCCGCTGGTGGGCGGCCTCCTGGCGGCGCGCGGGCAGACCGGCGCCGCAGCATTCGCTGGTGAGGATGGCCTACTTCTAACCTGGCACTGCATCCCACTACCGCTATCAAGCAAGCTGCGGGGCTAGGATCACGACTGATACCACGGCCGGAGATGTCCTGAGCGGCTGAGCGTGAGGAACCAGGTTGACTTGTGCTTACACAAGGGCACGGGCCGGAGCATGGGCTAGGCGCAACAGGGCGACTTTAGGGACTCAGTGAGGCTAGGGGCATCTGCCAGCATGGACGGAGTAGCACATGATGCCGATGCGGCAGCCTCGCTCTAGCCACAGCCTTCCCACATGCAGCCCTTTCATATATAGGTTGCAGTTGCTCACGATGTTGTGTGGCTTTCCCCCTCCCCCCTTCCCCACCGGCCCTGGCCAGATGTGCATCGCGGGCGAGGCGATGTTGTGCGTGCGGTCGCGGCAGGCGGCGGCGTGGTGGGCTTTGTGCTGGCGCAGCGCGCGTGGGAGCGCTCCCCATTGCGCGGCAGTCTGTCTGTGTTTGGGCGCGACCCGCACCTGGACCGCTGCGCCAGCGCGGAGCGCTACCTCGCGGAGAAACTAGTACTGCTCACGTACGGTGGCTACCAGCGCATCACCAGCCTGCGCCAACTGGCCCGCGCAGCACGCCCCCGCGAGAATGGCCCGCTCGAGGCAGCTGAGCCTCTGCAGGTGACATGCCCACCTTCCACCTTCCACCTCCCCCTTGTTCTGCTCTCCGTTCAAGGATACAGGTACACAAATACATATTACATACATGCATATTCATTTGCATATACAGTCATTCAGTCATTTAATCAGGCAGTCATCAGTCATTACACACATCATGTCATGACTTGGTCCGGGTCCCTCATCCGAATCATTATACATACGGTCCTTGATTATGGGCCACCCGACAGTGCGGAATCTCGGAGAGTGTGTGGATCCTGAATTTAGACTTTTCATAAACAATCTCGATTTCAAATATAAACTATATTGAATCATCACAAACTCAAGTCTGGGCTGTCCTTGCCGCGTCACTCGAGAAACCTGTTTTTGAAATGAGGCAGGAGGGGCTTTTTAGGGCGCATTCTTGGTGGCTTGTTGATCTTTCACAGTTGGACGGACAGTGGGTCCGCGGAATTCCACTGTATAGTATAACAACGGATGCCAGCTGGTGTCCGTATCTAACGTTATACATTCACCGTCTGCTATGAATCTACGGGTCGTGGCGTGGTAATAATAAAACTGCGAATAAGAGCCTGCCCTATCTGCCAGAGCTCAATGGTCGACAAAACTGTTACAGCTGCCTGTATAGGTTGTCAGCGAGCTCAATTCGAAGCTTATGATAGGGTTTCCTCTGAGTGAATTTGAAGCGCTTGTAGATGGCTCTCCAGGATTCTCCGTTGCTCATAACGTCTTGCCCTTTGACTGTTATTTCCTGCTGGAGTATTGTACGTACAAGCGGCGCCGCCATTCCACACCAGCTGATTAGGGTCGCACATCCAAAAGGAATGAATTGCCGTTCAGGATTGAGCCGGCGATTCTCTGTTGTGTTCATGGTGTACCCTACTATTATAGATTGCACGATGGATAATAACGACATTAATATATGGCGGATGTGTAGCATAGTGTAAGTAGGTGAGGTGCGGTCAAACATGCCCTGCCAGCAAACTGGTCTCAGAAAAGGTGGCAAAGGGGCCAGTACAGACACATTCAAACAATGTACATACATGCTGGTACACACACGCACACAATACATCTGTCGCAAGATTGCATTGCAATGGTTACAATTATACGACTGACGGCTTTGCATGCTGGACAGTACACAAGGAGGGGCACCCGCTATCTGCATGCATGCATGCATGTGTGTGTGTGTGTGTGTGTGTGTGTGTCAAGTATTTTGGGTAGGCCTCGTGCAGCTGACAAGCATCCCCCTGCGCGCTTCCTAGACATACGCGCGGCGCGCGTTGCAGGCCAGCACCGGACTGCTGGGCCACGTGGATGGCGTGTTCACGGAGTACGGTGACCGCTACGTGGCGGGGCACAAGGAGATGAGCGCGCTAGCTGACAAGCTGCGCTACCCTGAGGCCATGGCGAAGCTGGAGCCGCTGGGGAACGCAAACAACGTGCTGCTGGCGCCGCTGCGCACACGTCAGGCCGCCGCCGACGTGGCTGCCAAGCTGGCAGAGCTGCGCGCGGAGCTGGGCAGCCAGGTGCACTTCGGCCCCGTCATGGCGGCCGTAAACTTCGCCGCCGGCACCTTCCTCGGCATCGAGCTTGCGCAGCTGCCGCTCATCCGCAACCTTTAGCAGCGGCAAGCCCCTGTGCGCGCCAGCTCATGACCCGTGCGGGAGCACGAGAGGCGCCTTTTCTACCGACCAAATCCTCCTTGGGGTGGCAAGCAAGGTGATTGTGCAAGCTTGCATTAGTGTGCCCCCAGGCAACCGACAACCTGCTGTGGGCTGCCTTGTAAGCAATGTTGTGCCCACCGCGGTGCCAGCAGCGAAAGCTCAACGCTTCTGTGGCCATCCACCATATCATTGCACATGTCATCATGTCGAAGGTGCAGTCCTGGGGCCGCACTACACGCTGTCGTGCTCGCTCGCTCTCTCTCTCTCTCTCTCCCTCTCTCTATGCTGTTACATTATCTGCTGAATACACCAGGACCCGCCAGCAGCTGGATATGACTGCTTCCAATTTCACCTCGGCGTTGGCGGGAAGCATTCTGGCGCTCTTGCCACCCCTGCTCAGGCGCCCCAGATGACCCCCGGTTGTGCCCGGTTGTAGACAGCCATGCCGTGCACATTGCGTCTCCCCCGCCAGTATGGATGTCCACGTGCACCGAGCCCCATCCACAGAGACCATATGCAGTGCAATGCCAGAAATTGGCCCCACAAATGGAATACTCCTGTGATTGTGGTCTTCTTTCCATCGGCTGACATGAGTCGAGTACAGCGGCGCGCGCACAGAAGACTTCCCGGGGATTGTATGCGTGTGCATGGAGTGGGTGATTGCGGAAGAGGACGGTAGCATTATAATGTTGGAAGTTGAGGCTTACAGAGCCAACAACAAGCAATCGCGATGGGGGTTGGTGTTGGAAGAGCGCACGGGGGGGGGGGGGGGGGGGGGGGATCCCCCAGGCGCAGGGAACTAACTATGCATCCCTAGACAAACTTGGCTGCCGGGCCCACACGACGCAGCGTGCTGACAGGCATGAGCATAAGGTCGGAGCGCTTCTTGGAGGTGTAAAGCCGCTCCTGCAGGAAGGACTGGGCGCGCCCTGCATGCCGATTGATGAGCATGTGTCAGTCTCGGCATGAGTGAGAGCAGGAGCGTCCACTTGCTTCAGTGGAGCTGGATTGGCTTCCTGGGAGGTGTGTTTGTGTGTGTGTGTGAGAGGGGGGTGGGGGGGCACCTGACGCTGCAGCGCGCTCCTGCGCATCCAGCACTGCCACCTGCACCGGTCCTTTCTGAAACAGCGCCGCCTTCTTCCGGCGCGCCGACTTTGACTGTTTAGACCGCTTGCGCTTTGATTCGCCCTTCCCAGATGCACCCACGCCCTCATCCTTCCCCTCCGCCCTGCGAAAGGCCACAGTTAGTGCTAGTAGGCTGATGGTGCATGTCTGTGCGGCCGGATGCATTTGTGCATGAGCGGCGAGGCAGAAGGCTGGGGGGGGGGGGGGGGTATGTGAGGGATTGCTGGATTTCTATCCTTGGTCGCCAGCCGTGCGCAATGCACCCCCACACACATCAGTCATCAATAGAGAGAGAATGTACAGCTCTTCCCACCTAGATGCCAATCCATCCAGGACGAAGTCCGGAAGCATATCTTCCTGATCCTGTTCCCGCCCCTGCTCTTCCTCTGCCTCAACGTCCCCCTCCTCCTGCTCCTCAGCCGTATTATCATCATCTGCCCCCTCGTCCCCCTGCTCCTCCTCATGATCCGTCCCCGCCGCAGCCTCCTCCTCCTCCACCTCCTCAGGCGTCTCGGCCTTCTTGCTCAACACGCGCGGCTGTTTCGCACCCTTATTCCACCCAGCCTTTTTCGCTGCGTTTTCTGCGTTCCGCGCCGCCGCCTGCGCCTGCCGACCCGCGCTCAGCGATACTTCCTCGGGGGCCTCATCATCGCTGCTGCCCCCACTTTCGTCTACGGCTACGGGTTTCGGCTTCTTTCCGCGCGTCCTCGTCGACCGCATACTTGTCGCTGCCCCGGCCACCTCGACGCCGTCATCAGCCCCGGCGGGTCGAGCGTCCTCGGGAGAACCCCCCCTCGTGGCGCGCCGGCGGGTACGCATTCCGCTGCCCCGGCACGATACCAGATCAAACAGGGGAGAGGTAACTAGACAGGCGCCCACGGTGGTAAGGAGGAACCACACGCTGGGTCGACTGCAAGCAAATGAGCGCTTCGCCTCCAGTGCTGACTGCCAGGGCAGGGTCGTGCAGTGCCGGTACCGCGTCTCAGGATCACCCGACTGTAAGGATTTATATATCGGCAAACTACGTGCCGCCGCCCACGCGACTGTTATTGTACGACTCCGCCGGCGCCGTGGTACGGGTACCCTGTACTGGTTTGGATAAATACAAAAGCGCAAGCAACAAGAAATAACAAGGAAACAACTACCTGTAAGGATTATATTAGTACAAATCTCACTGGAGTGGCGGTCACTAGCCGCGCGCAATGCCGCTAAACAAATAATCATATCGGTGTGGGAACCGGTGTGGGCGCGTTACGAGCCGTCGGCATCGTTAGCACTCACAAAAACCTGGGGTATCGATGTCCAGGCGTATATTGTGCGCCAAACCCGTTGCCACAGTACGGTGTGGGTGTCCCCGCGGGGGATGTGGCCCGGGCTGCACATGATGATACAATTACGCACCCGCCGAGTAAGTCCCCCTGCCCGCCGATTGGCCCGGATTCGTGCAATGCCTTAGCGGTTCCTTGAACACTGCCCTGCATGTGGCGGGGGTGAACCTGAGACTATCATCGAGCATATGTTGGTAGAGTGCCCACGGTGGGGCCGTGGCGGTATCGCCGTCATAATTTGGCGTGGTTAGTTCGTCCGGAGTTCAGGGATTTTATTGGTAGCCGGGTTATGCCGTCAACACCTGAGGACGTTGCTGCCTTTATTTTGTGCGGTTTCCCCCACTCCCTCCACGGCGCCCTGGATTTTACTGGGAATGGGAAATTTTCCAGCTATGCTGCTATGGCGTCGCCCCCCCCCCCCCCCCCCCCCCCCCCCTCACTTTGCAGCCTTCTTTTGTTGCACATGTAGCAGTCGCTACCGCACGCCCAAAATGCTTTGCTCCGGGGGTCGGGGCTTGCCCCAACTCGCATCAGTACTTGAATGTGCCGACGCCGAAACGAATATAGGGCGGACCTTCCGTGGTCAGTGCCGGGTAGTATGATGATTGCAGTGTTTTAGACGGTGATCCAACGTTGGAATTTTCGGAACTAGCCTTCAGTTAGTCTTGCAGAACCTTCGGCAATTTTCTTGACTATGACCGAGCGTCGCCTACCAAGGGCATACAGGTATTCCGATCTCGATCGCTGCCGAAACGGCCGTCGTAGATAGACGCTGCAGCAAGGGTTTCACTGGTGCCAGCCCTGTCCCGGGGGCGAAAAACAATTCATCTCACGTGCAACTTGACGCTGCCTGAATCATAAAGCTGCCTGAAGTCCTACTGGTGTGAATTACAAAAAGGACAGTTCCACAGAATTAGAAAATCAACACAGCAAGCCGCCTAAAAGCGGCCCGCATCCCGCATAAGGCGGGATGGATGAGTGATGCGCGCACGGTTCAGAGTCCGGGTCACGCGAGCACATGTGTGTGTGTGGGTGATCCTCGGACGTGCTCGGACGTGCTGGACGTGCTGTGCAGCTTCAGCAACGGGATGGCAGACGAATCTGCGCCGTCTGATGAGGCAGCGAGCGCGCTCTCAAGCGGCCACCAAGCTCAGGACCCCGAGGATATCTCTTGCGAGCAAGGCCTCCTGGTGAGCCCGGGTGATGCACCGAGTGCCCCGTGATGAGAGGGCACCCCGATCCGCAGCCAAGCATACGATACCACGCACTGTGCGGTGCACCCCCTTGCTCACCTCACCCACTGTGCCGAAGACCATGCCCGTGTACTCCGACATATCCAGGATGTCTCGAAGAGGACCCTTCTGTCCGGGCTCTGTGTTGTGCCACGCCGCATCCCGCGCAGCCAACCTCCGTTTTATGTCGCCCAACAGGGAGCGCTCAAACCGATCCACAGCCGTGGCCCGGGGCACTGAAGTGTACTTGACCCCGTACCGCATAGTCTTGAACTCCAACAGCGTCGACTTCAAGCTCCGGGGATCATAGCTCCCGGTCACGACGTTGAACGCCGGAAGGGAGAGCTCTGCGTCCAGCACTAGGTCCTTGAGCTCATCCCTGGGTACGGTGTTGCCGAGAGGCACTGCGTGCTGGAACAAGTCATCCACCTCCCGCCGTACTGCCATACCTAGGTCGTGAACACAGTGATCGCGGAAGGCATCTGCGATAGCGTCGTGCTGTACACGCCAGTGAGCGTCTCCAAGCGCCGGGAGGTTCATGAGCGCGTCGCCGTATAGATCAACAATGACGGGGTTGTGCTCTGTCGAGGGCAAAATGATTTGGCACCCAACCACCGGGGCCAAGCACGGGCTAGGCAGAAAGAAGTACCCGGCAGCGACCTCCCGCAGCTCATGCGGAGTCATGGCTGTCCGCGCGGTGGGGATGGCCACTGTCCACATGCATGACGCCACGTCGAGCTGGTTGAACAAGATCCGTTCCCTACATGTGGCGGGGAGAGCGCACACCTCATTTCGAAGCCGAGAGTTGTTGGCCTGGTCTAGAAATGCCGTCAGCTCCTTTTGAGAGCCCGACGCAGCCTCCACTTCCCGCTCCATCTGGCGTGCATCTGCGTCGCCGAGATGGCCAGCAATAGCCGCTTGGAGGCGGCCCCACGCCTCGCGCATCTCCGCGGCGTAGCTGTCCGACCCATGAGCATCGTTGAGGAAGTGGTCATACTGGCGGGCGGAAGAATTTGCGTTACTACTGGTAACCTACTGGTACTGGTACTGATGGCACTGGTACTCGTTTAAGGCCGGTAAGTATTGTTAGTGTGTTTTAGGTGTCATATCTCGCTACTGGAAACAGAACGGGCGGGGGGGGGGGGGGGGGGGGGGGGCGGAGGGGGGATTAGGTAGATGGCCCTGTCTGGCCCAAAGTTTTGATGATGGTACTTTCCGCTTTTCTTACCGGCTCCACCTAACCGCCGTACCGTACGGGTACGCACCGCACAACCCTCACCAGCACTGCCGCCGCCGGCGAGGCTAGGCGGGCATGCTGCTATCGGCCCGAGTGCAAATACCTATCAGTCTATTACAATAACCACGCCTACATACCTCACGTCGCCAGCCTTCGGCTTAGATAGCTGATACCATGCCGGTATCCACCAGGCACACCGTGAAGGTGGAGGTGAAGTGGGACGGCATGGCGCTTTCCGCCAGGCCCGTGCTCTATCCCCTAGAGTAGGATTGGCTAGAGGCCCGTACCGTGCGCGGCATGCTAGAGTATGCAGTGAACGACATGGACAGTAGCCTGTCCTTTGAGCTCGTTGAGCACATTGCATTGGTCGTCGTGGAGCATGAGTTGTTCAGCTCGCCATCCTTGGGCAAGACGAGGCGGCGTGTGACTGGCGAGTCCAGTGGCAGCCGCATGTTTCAGGTCAATTTGTGGGATGTGATGGAAGAGGCGCCCACTCGGCACTTCAAGTTCGACGTTACGCTACATGAGGTCCGACGCGCCCGCACTGGGGTGGCCGACGCCACTGCCTTGTTTGCTAGCAGCTCAAATAACTATCTAGCAGCAAAGGCATGCACTACCATGCAGCAAGATCCCCCAGAGATGCGAGGCTTCACAACCTGATTTTGGACTGGCTAAAAGAGCGCAAGGCTGGGTGTGCAAAAGCGGAGGCTGCCGTTGAGGGGACATTTCTTGGACATTTCTGCAGCATGTAGCTTCGGCTGTGTTTTCTCTCGCAAGGGCAATGTTCGACGTGATGTCGGACCCCGTGAACTCAGGCACGTATTAACCTATGTAGTATGCTTTCCTTTGCTCGAACTTGCTAGCTTGCCTTCCCTACTTCATGCACTGTCTCCACGTAGTGTGCATCGTCCTGAACCGTCCCCTCTCTCGAACAACCCTACACGGCCCGCGCTGTCGGTTGCTCCCTCCGTCCTACTCTCGGCAGCCCCTTCCCATCCTCAAGACAGCCCCTGTGCCAGATAGTGACGGCGGTAAAGAGGACAGAGAGGCTGAATTCCAGTACATGTCATTCATGGAGTCCCAGTCGCAGGCCTTCGCAGACGAGCACCAACCCATCAAGGCTGCCCGCACTAACACCATGCGGGCACCTCGGAAGGCACCACCGCCTGCTGGTAGTGCTTCTACTCGTGCCCCTGGATGTCAAGCGGTAGCCCTCCTGCCGCTTGTCGAGTAGGACAAAGCGTTGCTGCCAACCGTGTTCACCAGGCGGCGCATGTAGCGAGTAAGACGCTACTGTCCAAGATCCATTTCATATCCCCAACCGGAAAAACTTTAGCATTGGCAACATTGCAAACATCAGGGGGCAGGTGCTTTGCAACGAGACATGCTGCAGGAAGTCGAGATGTATCTACTCCACCAAGGCGCCAATCAACATGTCTGAAGTCAGCTGAACCATTTCCAAGCAGAGCTGGCTGCCAGCAGGTGGGTGTGCTGTGCACATCTTGCTTGACACATTTGGTAAATGTATTTACATTTTGGACTTTACACCGGTGTATTGAATACATGCCATGATACTTGCGTGTTGTTGGCCAATCAGGCCCGGCAGGATGCCATGGCATCAACCACGTATGTTTGTGGCATGCAACCCCTTGATCCAGACCACCCCATGCACTTTGCATTTCTGTGCGACGACCGCTCACTTGTGACCAAGATGTGGAGTCAGGGTTCTACAGCAGCGCAAAGCAGCACACGACCTATGGTGAAGACGCAGAGATCGAACTGGATCCTATGCTGTGTGATGCCAGTTGCGCATGCACATCCCAAGACAAAGATGGCGCCTTCATTGACCAACAACTATCACCCATACTGAGGAATTTGCTGCCTATGTGCCAGACATGTGTGGACAATAACAGAGAGATGCATCTATGCAAAGGATGTGCAGCTAATGGCAAGAGCAAGCTGCAACAATTGGAGCGGGAAAGGAGGCGCAGCGCCACCTAGACAGGCAGCATGCAGTAGCAGCCAACACTCACATCAAATATATGACCATTTGTATGGTGGGCACACGCTAGAAGTAGGGGCCGTGGCAGCCATAGAACATTACTTTAATCGTGTGGTTTCTGCTATGAATGCTGCCCTCATGCCTTGATATGCACACCTACATGTATGGCAGCTGCCCCCTAAACAATATATGGACAATTGCAGCACTTTCCCCTGGACACTTATGGCGATAGTACTTTACACAGTACATCAGCCAGCTACAAAACTTATGGAGGGGCGGGTGAGATTAGAGAGGGGCGGGAGGGGGGGGGGGGGTACCTAAAACACACTAACAATTCTTACTGGCCTAATGCTGTAGTAGCGCGGATGTTTCATCAAAAGGGAGGTAGGCAGGGAAGATTAGCCAAAAAGTTCGCAGGCCTAGTTACACGGAAAGGGTGGGTACTCGCGGCAAAGAGCCGCAAAAAAGGGAGGGAGGGCGGGTTGTGCGGGCAGGAGGCCAGCACAAAACTAAGAGTGGTCCAGTCTAGCGGACGATGATGGTTTTATAATAAGATTTGATGGGTACGGGGTGACAGCCGCTCTCGCCGTAGTGGGTGGCACGCGAAGTGCCGTACATCGGCTGTCGACACTAAAGCACTAGTGAGTGCCACAGCACATGTGCTAAAGCACCAATGTTTTTGCACCCGTGCTAAAGCACCAGTACTGGTGTCGGCATCCAGCATACCCTAAAAGCAGGGGGGAAAGGAAACCCCAAGAACTGTCGAGTGCTAGTGCTGTCGAGAAGGCTGCGAAGGACCACATGGGGAGAGAGCCAGCCGAAGACAAGTGCGGCGGCGTGGGTACTAGGAAGCGTCGTCCAGTCGATGTAGTCGTTGATTACTGCAGAATTGCGGGTCCACCCACCTCAGTGGCGGATTTTATCCAGGGGCACGCCTACAACATTTGCGTCAGACGCCGCGCCCTTCCGTAAGGAGTGCGAGGTCCACACGAATCCTTCGGGGGCGGGGGGGGGGGGGGGGGGGGGGGGGGGGTCGATTGATGCGGGCGACGGCCCGCGTGAGCCAGTCGCCGAGGGCGGCGGAGGCGTTCCATGTGAGGGGCGGTGTAGTCATGTCGCTAGGGAGCGCCAAGAATGTGTCCGGTTGCTGGGCGAAGGGGGTTGCCCGGAACGCTGCGTCGCGGTAAGCGATGAAGCGGCGGAGAAGGGTTGTCCACGCGGACACGGCGGTGGCAGGGATTTGGAGTAGCGGCTTGAACCCGTCTCGACGCTTGCGATGTCTCCTCTTCTCGCGGTTGACGTAGAGGGTGATGTTATGGGGTCCACGGCCATGTCGCGGAGTCGGCAAGAGACGTTGGACTCGACACGGGAGTAGAACATAAATGTTGAGCATACCGCGGCGCCCTCGCGGACGATGGTTCCGTAGCCGGGGGTGGTCATGGGAAGATTTGCAAGGTCGTCAAAGATGTTGGTGATAACGTCACATGGAAGGGGGGCAAGGCGCAGCTCCTCGCTAGTCTTGAGCTGACGGATTTGATGTGCGCGCTTCATGTCGCTGATGGTTGGGCCGGTGGCCGGGGCGTCATCTTGACCGGTGTGACGCAGAAAAGTGTTGATGGCTGAGAGGTAGGGTTGCAGAGAGCCGGCACCGATGGTGCCGCGCTCCGCGATCCAGGCGAGGTAGCGGACGTAGGTAGCCTCGGTGCAGTCCCGGGGGGGGGGGGGGGGGGGGCCTTCCTCATCGATGCAAAACTCGGCGAAGAGGCGAATCTTGCCTTCGCAGTTGGAGTAGATACTGGCCGTGAGCGAAGTAGTCAGCATATCGGGCACCTTGGCGCCCAGTCGTCTGTGCCGTAGAGAGTCTCGATGTTGCCTCGCACGAGCGCGCTCCGGGGAGTCTTTGCTGCGGCGTCGGCGATGAAGTAGGTAGGTGTCTTCGTGGTGCGGTGGACACGCCGGAACGCGCCGCACGCCGCGGCCGGGTCTGAGGGTGACTCTCTCCGGTTGGTGTTAGCCGAATCAGGGGCGGCACGAAGCTGATGCCATGACGGCAGGGTATTGTAGCCGCTGACCTCGTAGCGCGAGCGTCGCGTGAGTACCGGGCTCGTCTAGCTGCCTGCGAGAGGCCGCCGCGTTGACGATGGTTAAAGAGGGTTAGCGTGGCAGGTCGGGGGGGGGCGCGCCAGAAGAGTGAGTTGGTGTAATTTCGTGATGTAGATGTTGAAGGACAGGGTAGCGCCAGAGTGGTTGATCCTGGCGGGGTTTAAGGGAGGATGACAGCTCGCGTGGGAGGGTCAGTGGTGAGAGAGTCCCGCTCATGCCGACGACTCCAGTGCAGCGTTTCCCGGAAGGCGCGCCCGGAGGCGTGTCCTCGAAACGCAGCTGCCGGGGGTCGACACGGCGGAGCACCCCATCATTCGGCCTTGTCGACCGGAGGGGGCTCAACCTTTGCCTTGCTCCTACCAAAGTCCTTGGTGGCGTCCTTTGCAAAGGTAGCTCGTGGCGCCACCGGCTCGCGCACCGGGCGCGTAGTCTTGAAGTTTTCGCGCCTGCCGCCGCCACCTTCCCGGCCGCGGTCGTTGCGCCGGAGGGCGCCGCCGAAGCCCTTGCGGGCGATGGTTTTCGCGGCGCTCGCGATGTTGGCGTCGTAGACGCGGTCCTTGTAGAGCTCCAGTAGCTCGGGGAACTCGGGCGGCCCCAAGTTCTCGGTACCGGGGCGGAAATAACGCTCCCGTACGACGTCGAGCGCGAAAAGTGTCGCCGTGGTGCATCTGTGTATCCCGGTGCTTGCGGAGGTACGCCAGACGGAACCGACGGCCGTCGTCGATGGACTCCATGCTGTGGACGATGGCCTCGAGCCGCTGCCCGAAGGCCGGGGCAATTCCATCGATGACGCATGCCGCCGCCAACAGCTTACGCAGCTCGATGGTAGTCGAGCCAGCAATGAAAGCCCCGTAGCACGCGACGTGGTAGTATTCATTTGTTGCCGGCTTGAGGCGAGGGTTACCAAGCAGGTACTCGACCACACGGTCGAGGGCGATGAGGAAGAGCCCGGGGCGTCGCAGTCTGTCGGGAGGCCTCGTGTTCTCGAAACCTGGCAGAGCCGTAGCGAGGGCGAGTTTCCAATTAAGGTAGTGCGGTTCGCTCGAAGGGGCGAAGGGCGCACGGACGTTCTTGTCCATACCACCGGCGCGGGACTCGTTCCCGCCCGGAATGGCGTCCGCTGCACCGGCGGCTGCCGGCGGCATAGAAGTATCTTGTGTGGTGAAGAATTTGGAGAGCTGCTTCTGGATGAGTTGCTTCAATCTTATATCTTCCGCCTTACGACGCGCCGCCTCGATGGGGTCGTGGTCAGTAACTGCCGTTCCGACGCGCCCTGGTTCATTCAGAACGACGCGCCCTCGACAGCCGCCGCCTTGCCGACGTCGACCAACTTGGGGGCGATAGGTGAGCCGCGCCCTGTCATCGCACAGGGGTCGTCAGAGAGAGAGCCGCGTGGAGAAGAAAGAAAGGAAGAGCCTCGGCTTGAGCCGGTCATGTGGTAGCAGCGCGAGCGGAGGGTGGAAGGTTTAGTCACGCTTCCGAAGGCATGGGCACTTTGCACGGTACGAAACCGCGAGTTAGTGTTGTGCGGGCAGGAGGCCAGCACAAGTCTAAGAGAGTGGTCCAGTCTAGCGGACGATGATGTTTTTATAAGAGTTGATGGGTACGAGGTGATCGCCGTTCTCGCCGTAGTGGGCGGCACGCAAAGTGCCGAACATCGGCTCTCAGTACTTAAGCACTAGTGAGTGCCAAAGCACCTAGGCTAAAGCACCACTGTTTTTGCACCCGTGCGAAAGCACCGCTACTGGTGTCGGCACCCGCATACCCTAAGGGCAGGGGGAAAAGGTAAACCCCAAGAACACATCTCTAAACAATCTACAAAAACAATCTAAACCTATCCTTAGTCGCTTAGTCGCTCCTTAGCCGCTACGGGCGGCGCTGCCGACGCACAGGAACTCATTTTTCAGAACGTCGTTTATGGGCCCTGCTCAAGCATTGCATGCACCACAAGGCGGGGTGTTGTCTCCGCAACTACCTTCCGTCCGAGGTGGAGGCCTTTGCGGAGGCAGTGGATGCCACCGTCCTCGCGGCGGTCGAGCAAGTGCTAGGGGTATCTTTAGATCCCTCCGCGTACGGCACCGACACAAATCCGGTGGTCACCGATTTCCTAGCGGAGCTTTTGCACGAACCCGACCCCATGGCAACGGAGGCGGCTACCTTGAGCGAGGATGCAGTGGCCAGGGCGCGCAGCAGGCTTCACCTCCCCACTCGTTTGAAGGGCGCTGGCATCCGCCGCATGGCTACCGTTCGTGATGCCGCATTTTTCGGCTGCATGAATGACATCCTCCCAAGGTTCCTAACTAGGAACTCCGGCACCAACACCCCCACCCCTGGTTTCTTCGACCCATCGCTCGGGTTCGTACTTGGCTGAGGCAGCTTCAATAACGCAACTTCTTCCGCCCGCCGGTATGACCACTTCCTCAACAATGCTCATGGGTTGAGCAGCTACGCCGCGGCGATGCGCGAGGCGTGGGGCCGCCTCCAAGCGGCTACTGTTGGCCACCTCACGCAGATGCGCGCGTGATGGAGCGGGAAGTGGAGGCTGCGTCGGGCTCGCAAAAGGAGCTGACGGCATTTCTAGACCAGGCCAACAACTCTCGGCTTCGAAATGAGGTGTGCGCTCTCCCTGTCACATGTGGGGAACGGATATTGTTCAACCAGCTCGACGCGGCGTCAGGCATGTGGACAATGGCCATCCCCACCGCGAAGACGGTCATGACTCCGCATGAGCTGCGGGGGGTCGGTGTCGGGTACTTCTTTTTGCCTAGCCCGTGCTTGTCCCCGGTGGTTGGGAGCCAGATCATTCTGCCCTCGATAGAGCACAACCCCGTCACTGTTGACCTATACGGCGACGCGCTCATGAACCTCCCGGCATCTGGAGACGCCCACTGGAGTGTACAGCACGACGCTATCGCAGATGCCTGCCGCGATCACTGTGTTCACGACCTAGGTATCGCTGTACGCCGGGAGATGTATGACTTGTTCCAGCACGCAGTGCCTCTCGGCAACACAGTACCCAGGGATATGAACTCAAGGACCTAGTGCCGGACGCAGAGCTCTCCCTTCCGGCGTTCAACGTCGTGACCGGGAGCTATGATCCCCGGAGCTTGAAGTCCTCGCTGCTGGAGTTCAAGACTATGCGGTACGGGATCAAGTACGCTGCAGTGCCCCGGGCCACGGTTGTGGATCGGTTTGAGTGCTCCTTGTTGGGCGACATACAACGGGGGTTGGCAGCGCGGGATGCGGCGCATGGCACAACACGGAGCCCGGGCATAAGGGTCCTCTTCCAGACATCCTAGATATATCGGAGTACACGGGCATGGTCTTCGGCACAGTGGGTGAGGTGAGCAAGGGGGTGCGCCGCACGGTGCGCGCTTCGATCCGCGTGTACTTACAGTGTGGCACAGTGCGCGGTGTCGCATGCTTGACTGCGGATCGGGGTGCCCTCTCATCGCGGGGCACTCGGTGCACCACCCGGGCTCACCAGGTGGCCTTACTCGCAAGAGATTTCCTCGGGGTCCTGAGCCTGGTGGCGGCTCGAGAGCGCGCTCGCTGCCTCATCAGACGGCGCGGATTCGTCTGCCATCCCGTTGCCGAAGCTGCACAGCACGTCCGAGGATCACCCACACACACGTGCACGCGTGGCCCGGACTCTGAACCGTGTACGCATCACTCATCCATCCCGCCTCATGCGGGATGCGGGCCGCTTTTAGGCGGCTTGCTATGTTGATTTTTTGGTTAGTACTACTTTCAGCAGTAGGTGGATTTGTTACTACCTCAATCAGAATAAGGTCGCTAATAGCGCCGGGCCGCGGGGCCGGACACGGACCATTCCCTTGCTACAAAAAGTAGTAATAGAAAATCAACACAGCAAGCCGCCTGAAAGCGGCCCGCATCCCGCATGAGGCGGGATGGATGAGTGATGAACACACGGTAGAGAGTCCGGGCCACGCGTGCACGTGTGTGTGGGTGATCCTCGGACGTGCTGTGCAGCTTCGGCAACGGGATGGCAGACGAATCCGCGCCGTCTGATGAGGCAGCGAGCGCGCTCTCGAGCGGCCACCAGGCTCAGGACCCCGAGGAAATCTCTTGCGAGTAAGGCCACCTGGTGAGCCCGGGTGGTGCACCGAGTGCCCCGCGATGAGAGGGCACCCCAATCCGCCGCCAATAAGCATGCGACACCGCGCACTGTGCCACACTGTAAGTACACGCGGATCGAAGCGCGCACCGTGCGGCGCACCCCCTTGCTCACCTCACCCACTGTGCCGATGACCATGCCCGTGTATGTGACCATACTCCGACATATCCAGGATGTCTCGAAGAGGACCCTTCTGTCCGGGCTCCGTGTTGTGCCACGCGCCGCATCCCGCGCTGCCAACCCCCGTTGTATGTCGCCCAACAAGGAGCACTCAAACCGATCCACAACCGTGGCCCGGGACACTGCAGCGTACTTGATCCCGTACCGCATAGTCTTGAACTCCAGCAGCGAGGACTTCAAGCTTCGGGGATCATAGCTCCCGGTCACGACGTTGAACGCCAGAAGGGAGAGCTCTGCGTCCGGCCCTAGGTCCTTGAGTTCATATCCCTGGGTACGGTGTTGCCGAGAGGCACTGCGTGCTGGAACAAGTCATACATCTCCCGGCGTACAGCGATACCTAGGTCGTGAACACAGTGATCGCGGCAGGCATCTGCGATAGCGTCGTGCTGTACACTCCAGTGGGCGTCTCCAGATAGATGCCGGGAGGTTCATGAGCGCGTCGCCGTATAGGTCAACAGTGACGGGGTTGTGCTCTATCGAGGGCAGAATGATCTGGCTCCCAACCACCGGGGACAAGCACGGGCTAGGCAAAAAGAAGTACCCGACACCGACCCCCCGCAGCTCATGCGGAGTCATGACCGTCCGCGCGGTGGGGATAGCCATTGTCCACATGCCTGACGCCGCGTCGAGCTGGTTGAACAATATCCGTTCCCTACATGTGACAGGGAGAGCGCACACCTCATTTCGAAGCCGAGAGTTGTTGGCCTGGTCTAGAAATGCCGTCAGCCCCTTTTGCGAGCCCCATTCCCCTGCTACCTGTACCTGTACGCGGACGAACGGGCCGGGCCGGGCGCGCGTTGGTCGCAATTCCGGGTACCGGTACCGTTAGCGCCGATATCATTATTTGCTATGTGAAAGCCCTTATGTAATTAAAAATCATTACTTGCTGGTCATGATGATGCCGGCGGATGAATATTTTTTAAAAGTTTAGTAGGCGCCGTTAAAAAGTCGTTACATACGATGCAATTAAAGTCCTGTCAGTTTGTTAACGCGTCATCCTCGAATTCCCAAACCAGTTTATAGCCGAGGGTATTTCGGTCGGTTGCCCTCATCATGGTGGTCATATGAGGCGTTGAAGCACAGTTGTCGGGCATATGAGCGCCACAGCGGGAATAATATGACGCGGTGACGCACGCGGCAACTGTAAAACGACTGCTAGCGCAAGCCACCGTATGGCACTTGACATAGCGAGTGTAGATAGGCCGCTTCTCGGCTGCTTTCCGCCCGCATATATATGGCGTTGGCGTGGACGGACGCGCTGGTGTGAGACGTAGCGGACCAGTCGCCCACCCGGGATAACACAGCTCCCTATTTTTCACCGAGCAAGCGCATCTCGAAATCAGACACGCCTTGTGATCGAGCAATTATGGGGGCAAAGAGCCGCGCGACAAGCCGCGACAAACTCTTTTTTGCGGCGACAGCCGCCGTCGTGCTCCTGTGCTGGCCAGCCTGTGCACGGGAGAGTAGTGGGAGGCGGCTGAGGGGTTTTGACAACAGCGCACGCGGTGCAGAAGCAGGCCCTGAGAAATGGCCTTGTGCAGGTCGCGGCACGCAGTTTTGCAACGCCACGGCGCAGGAACTGTCGGCCTGCCCCAGGCCGTGCCAGCCAGGAAACTGTCGGACCGTGGCTAACAGGTGCGGCCGGTATTGGTATCGATGTATCGATGCCCGTGACGACAACATGGTACCTGAAATCCTTACAGAGTACGGGTAGCTACCTGCGCGCTGTCCCGGCGGGGCGGGTAGTCTGGATGTCGTGCGCACAGATCATGAACTCGCGAGCATGAATGCTTTCTTCGTTAGCGTCTCCCTCTGCTACTGCTGACCTACCCATTATTAATTTATACACAGGGTGTAGGAGTACAACCTATTCATCCCTCAATTTGTTGAATCATATTACACAGATAACATATTGATTACGGATTATGCAATTTTGAGGAACTACTCTTTGCTTTGCAGTTACGAGCTCGCACCGTTGCCAGGACACGAAGGCGTCTGCTTCACTATCTCATACTTGTGCATTTATAACTGCTGCATAGCGACTAAGGATTGCCCTAACACCGCGAAAACGGTGACAGTCCCACGTCGGGAGTTTTGACGTTTTGGAAAGTGTCGCCGACGCAGCTCCGCCGCATGTGCTGGTAGTCGCTCTCATATTGCACTTGTTCACTCGTGCTAAGTACCTACCCCCCCCCCCCCCCCCCCCACCCCTTTGCCCCAATCGTTCGTGAGCTCAGGGATTTCTGGAAATGGGAGGAAGCCGTTTTGGCGGGAGCATACGACAATGTGTTCGTCCGGGAGGACAGAGGGCCGCGCGGTGATATATGCGCCTCGGTGTGCCGTTCCGACGACAGGAACGTCGTCACGAGCGCGCAGTGCCTGGCCGGACGCCGCTGCGGCTCCGTCGATTACTGCTCCGTACTGGACTGTCCGCCGCCTCTCAGCTATGCATCCTGCCGCAGGGCAAGTGCTTTCTGGGAACCCACGTGCGAGGTGTGCACGCGCCTGTTCCCGGCGTGCGCGGTACTTCTCGGAGAGCCGGTAAAACGGCGCGATAGGCAGTGCGGCGAGGAGGAGGTATTCATCGACCAAAAGTCGCCAGACATCAGCTCCGCGTCAGGAACTAACCCTGCGAGGCCGAGGCTACCTAAGCCCGCGTCTCCAGCGGAAGAGGACGCCCGTGGACAGGTGGATGACGTCGAGGCTGCAGAAGAGAGCCCCAGCCAGTACTCGTGTGAGAGCGAGCCCGAAGGGGTGTGCATACGTGAATTCACGCCGGGTGAGATGTGCAGGCAATGGACACCCAGATCCGGCGAGAGTACCATGCCTTACGACGTGACAGTGTCGCCATATGCCGATGTCATCGTTGGGAATCGATCATTTGAGGCCAGCTTTCCCGGAAACAAGATGTACCCCAACTGCCGCTTTGTGGTGCCTCCCCGCGCCTTGCCCTCGACATGGGTCGAAGAGTGCATCAACAACATGCAAAAAATCGACTTTCTGAATGACGGCAAGGAACGCCCAACACCCCCGTGCCCAGCGGGCTGGTTCATCTGTCAAGGAATGTGCTATGTGCGCGCCCCCCTCCCTCCGTGCTAGATGTCCATGATGCGTTGCTCTGAATGGATGACAATTCAACAGCAAATTCACTTGTAGTCAGATCAGATAGCTGCCCCTCGCTGGCTCGTGCTTCATACTAACAGTGTTGCCAACACGTGTTCAGACAATTGTGCAGCGACAGAGTGTTGGGCCAACCCCAGTTGGAGAAGCAGCGAAAGACTATATGAGCTTAGAAGCAAGGTGTGGTCTCTGCGGGGGTGCCCGTGTCGCGTTCGTCGGGGAGGATCCGGGCATGCAGGCTGTCGCTGCGGAGGCAGCACGGCTATCAAGAAACAGGGACAGGGCCGTATGGGTGCGGAGGTTTCGCTTTCTGCCCGGTCCCAACTGGCGTGTTGAGTCCCGCAGCAACCCTTTCCAGCCATGGCACCGGTATGTCACAATGGCTGTGGATGACCCTTGGACAGCAACATACCAGAGGTACACATGGCTATGCGCACACGTTTCCTGCCACTAATCATGAAGCACACCTATTGCAATGACATGGCTGCTGCGACAAGACATCAATCACAGCATGCGCAAAGGTGAGCTTCAGTCTCACTCTCCATGTCGGCGCACAGGTTCTACACTGGTGAGCTGGATGGGCTCACCTCTCCTGGCTATGACGCTCGATTCCGCAATCAAGATGCCTCCATCCTGTGTGTCAACACCATTCCTCGCACTGTCGAGGCGTCACATGACTCGGCCAGCAGGTACGCAGGTCACACACATCCATTCCACTTGTAGCGCCGCAGCCCAGCCACACACTGCGTTAAAACATGTTCTGGCCATTTGACCTGGACTGGGTGTGATGCCGTTGATTGCAGGATTGAGAAAAAGACTGGATGCCTGGGGGAAGGTGCAGAAGAGATGTGGGCCAACGAGCACCATCGCTGGTGGCCCGAGTCCAATTACCCGTACCCGGGGCTGTGATTTGCTGCTGTGATGAGTAGACAGCACGGCATCAACCTGCCCTGACATCAAGTCCAGGGAGAAGTAAGTTGCCAATACTCTGTGCGTCAAGCCACAATGCGCGACAAGTCTGCATGAAAAGTGGAATGAAGGGTGGGGGCACACGCTGGAGGGTTGATTGCATTAGCAGACATTTGTCACCTTTCATCATTTAAGTCAGAGTCTTCCTCTGTTGCGCACATTTAACTGCCTGTAGACATTTGGTCCAACAGGGTAGCAAGTACACAGAAGCGCTTTGAATACATGCATTCCCACGAAAAAAAAAACATGCATTCTAACTGTTCTAACTTGTGACGTATGGTCTGGAATTACATTGAATAGCTGCTAGCAGGTATTCTGATTGATGACGAATCATATATACATTCTGGACGCAGGGCATGCCTATTAAGTATATGCTATGCTGCTGCTGCTCCCTGGTTGATTGAATAGCGAGACATGCAAGTACTACTTGTATACTAGTGCTGCATGAGCATATTATATCAGGACATACAGTATGCTGCGCGGCGCACGCGCATTCATTGCCAGGATCTTGTTGCTCTACAAGAACCTGTTTTGAGATCATTGTGTTCACAGTCTGGGAATCCGATTGTTGCGGGACTCCGCCCCAGCGTGTACAAACGAAGTTGCAGCGACTACCCAAACAGAACCACACCAACAACTGTGCAACTTGCTCGCCCCAAGGATTTGCAAAGAAGCGCATACATATAAAACATATATGTCACTAAAATTCCTCGCTATATCATTTAACATACAGCAGTTACCGTGCCCATATATCAAATCAATAACAGTATCATGACACAAATAACTTGTATTATTGATTATTGCAATTGATAGTGCTGAACTATTATATCATCAACATCTATTTCAGCAGGACTGTGAGTGATCACCATGCCGTTGTGTTGCGGTATATTGGCACCAGTAGTGCGTGAGAATGAATAGTCGCTATGGCCACCGCCATGCCGTCATACCAGTGTGCAGTACGTGAGGAATAGTCGCTAGGATATGTTGTCGCTACATAAGGATATAATCCTTATATGTCGACTATATCCTTATATGGCGACTACATCAAGTTCAGAACTCGCAGTGTTCATCACCATCTGCCGCCGCGGTGCTGCGGTAGCACGGCAGCGGATGCATAATCTAGTCGAAATACCGCGTCTAATCCTTAGTACCCGTACCTAACCGTAATCCGGCCTATCCATAATACAACTCAGTCTAGTGTTAATCAGCCGCGGAAGACTACGGGTGCCCGCGCATTTATAAAAGAACCAAAATTTTAATTCCCAGAATTGGGCTGCCGGCAAATTACGCTAAATTTCTTCATAAATCCCATAATGGTACGCCTAAATTCGAACCCAAGAGGGCAGGTCTGTTTCTTATAGAAACGGTTCTTATAACTGCGCGGGCACCCGTACCGTTATATTTACTACGAGTAGTTGGGGTTTTCTTTCCCTCGTCGTCTTCTTAGCAGGCGCGGTACGGCACAAATACGGTCAGTGCTAATGTGTCAGGTGCTAGTGTGCCGTACCGGCCGAGGGACTCCATCGACCCCGCAGCGCTTCGAGGAGCTGCATCGACATAGTACTCCCGTACGGCACCTCCGCGTGCGGTTCCCGACGCAGCCATCCCGAGTAGCGCTGCTCCATGATGCTGCTTCGTCGTGTGCTTAAAGCACCAGAGGGCTTGTCTGCCCCCACCTGTCTTTGTCGCGGCGCACCCACCACGGAGTCGCACCGCGACATAGATCTTGTCTTCGTGACATGCAAGGTCTTTGGTTTTACAAACCAACCGGAAGTTATGCCCCACACTCAGCTCGAGGACATGACTCGCTGGCCGGGAGGCGGTCGACGTTCGTCCAGAGGGCCCCGTGAGCCGGCTCTTTGCGCCGACAACCAGTGTCCTACACGGGCAACCGTTCGACTTATTCGGGAGGAACGCTCTTCACGCCCCGCGACACAAGAGCCCCCCAATGCCGCCGGCCTTCGGCTCGCCGGTGAAGAAGACCGCCATTTCCGGGCAGGAACGATTCTTGAGCCGGTGTGACCTGCGGCTTCAACGCGCTTCTCTGCGCCACAATCGGGCTGCCCCTCGCAGCTCCATAAGCACAGTTGGCCAGCGCCAACGGGCCGCCGCTGTACATCGTACTTCGATGGCCTTCGCGGCCCCGGACACGCAGTTGGCCGGCACCACCAGGCCGCCACAGCACCATGTGCCCCGGTCGCTTCCGCGACATGCACACGCAGCTAGTCGGCACCAACTAGCCGTGGCTGCACCATATGCCTCGGTCTCTTCCGCGGTCCGGGCACGGAATTGCTCGGCGCTGTCAGGCCGTCCCTGCACCATGCGCCCCGGCTGCCTCCGCGGCATGCGCACGCAGTTGGTCGGCGCCAGCAGGCCGTCACTGCACAATGTGCCCCGGTCGCTTCCGCGGCATGCGCACTCGGGTCGGTGCAAACGGGTCGCCACTGCATCATATGTGTACCGGTCGCCTTTGCGGCCCAGGCACGCAGCTAATCGGCGCCCACGGGCCGCCGCTACACGCTATGCCTCGGTTGCCGTTGCAGCCTCGGGCACGCAGTTGGTGGGCGCCATCATACCGCCGTTTCATGCTGTGCCCCGGTCGCTTCCGCGACCCGGGCACCCAGCTGGTCGGCGCCAACGGGCCGCCACTGCACCCTGCGTCTCGGTGGTTCTGCAGCGCGCGCACGCAGCTGGTTGGAGCCAAGGGCCGTCACTACACCATGTGCCGTGATCGCCTCCGCGGCATGCGCACGCACCCAATCGGCGCTGCCAGGCCGTCCATGAACCATGTGCCCCGTCGCCTCTGCGACTTGCGCACGAGCTGGTCGGCGCCAACGGACCGCCACTGCATCGTGTGTCTCGGTCGCCTCCGCGGCGCGGGAACGCAGCTCGTGGGCGCCACTGTGCCTCGGTTGCTGTCGCAGCCTCGGGCACGCAGTTGGTCGGCGCCATGAGGCCGCCGATACACCTTGTACCATGGCCGCTTTCGCAGCGCCCGGGGACGCAGCTGGTTGACGCCATGAGGCCGCCCCTGCGCCATGGCCCCACCCCAGCCGCATCCGCGGCCTACGCACGCAGCGGCGGGTCGGTGCCAACGGGCCGCCACTGCATCATGTGCCTCGGTCGCTTCAGCAACGCGCGCACGCAGCTGGTCGGCGCCAACAACCCATCACTTCACCTTGTGCTCTGGTCGCTTCCATGGCCCGGGCACGCAGCTGGTCGGCGCCATTAGGCCGTCCCTACACACTATGCCCCGGTCGCCTCCGCAGGTCGGACACGCGGTTGGCCGGCCCCATCTTGCCTCCACCGCATCGATCATGCGCCCGGGCGGCTTTTACGGCATGGACACGCAATAGGTCGGCGCCAACGGTCCGCCGCTGCGCCATGTGCCCCGGTCGCTTTTGCAACCCGGGAACGCAGCTAGTCGGCGCCATCGCGCCGCCGCCGCACATCGTGCCCATGCGGCATTCGCAGTCCTCGGACACTCAGATGCTCGACGCCATCAAGCCGTTGCTGCGTGGATCTGGCTACAGACTACATCTCCCCCCCCCCCCCCCCCCCCGCCCTCCCTTCGCACGCCCCGCCGTGCGACACACTAGGCTCCCGCACCACTTCGTAATTTGCATGTAATACCCTGTATTTATCATGTAATCTTACATAATAATGACATTTGTCTGTGGTCATTCCCTGACATAGTCGTAATAAAATGCATCATGTGCATACCATTCGTCATCGCGACGCAGTATCCGCCGTGGTCTATCGGGATCTACCTCTAGAAGCCCGACAATCTCGTTGCGCTCTAGCCTAATCCGCGATAGCGCGAGCAGCAGTGCCAATGAGCGGGCGCGCGGCAGTGGGCGGCGAGGCGCGCAGCAGTGGGCGGGCGGAATAAATTATGTACATCCGGTTTCGGCCAGGACCGCCACGGCGGCGGGGCTGCTGCTCGCGGGTGAGTCGTGGTGGCAGCGACTACGGCGGCCGTGCGGCCGGCCCGCGACCCGAACGCCCCACCGCCCGCCCTGGCCCCATCACCAACCCGGCCCCATGCCAGCACTCCAGTCGGCGGCTTGGTGGGCTGCTTGGCCTTCTTGGCCGGGGGCTCCGGGCTACTGCCCTCGTCGTCGACGTTGTCGCCGGGAAAAGGCTTGCGTGGCGGCCATGCTCTTGGCCGAGTTGGTGTTATGCTTGATGATGCCGCCCGCCCTCTTTTGATGTTGCTTCAGCACGCCCACCAAGCCGTGGAGCTTTCGCGACGCAGCGATGCCCCCCAGCGGCAGCGACACGACCTTGTTGCGCTGAACAGTCGATACGATCGGCTTACGCCAAACGTAGGGACTGGGCGGGGGTCTGGCACAACAACCGCGAAAGTCAGTATGCGTGTTGATTGCTTGTCACATCGGTGGCTGTGTAATCAAACAAGTGCAAAAACAAACGCGACTCACCTGCGGCTTCCGAGTGCGGTGTCGCCTCGCAGACCTCTCCCTCGCCCTTGAACGTCACGTTAGAAGGGGGGCACCTGCCGGTTTGGTAGTACCTCTCCAACTCGCTCTGATGCCATGCCTCTGCAAGGTCGATGGCCTTCGCGAGTCGGTCCTCGCTCGGCAATGGTCCCTTCTTCCTACCTGCTTGGCCGTCCTTGCCGTCATCATGGAAGTAGTACCGAGCGTGGTAATTCCTCACGTTCCCATGCTTCTTGTACAGCACAAGGTGCACCGTCGATACAACCCACAAGGATGGTCGCAGTGAGGTTGCGAGGAAAAGGGAGGAGGGTGTACTCTCGGAACGCGGCAATGGCGGTCTCCTTGGCGTAGCAGTGGTCTTCGGCTGTGTAGCCGGCACAGAAGTTGAAGGTAGCGTAGCGGATCCGCTCGGTGTACGGGGGCGCGGGGATGGGAGACCTCGGCGTCTTCTTCAGAGGGTAAGGGATCCCCGTATGAGTGTCGCGCGGCCAGCATTCGTCGAAGACAACCGACAAAAAACGCCTTGTCCTTAGCTGCAAGAGCAACAAAACGGGGCATGGGGCGGTCAACGCATGTGAAACTCAATCCTCTACGCAGTCATGTCAGCCACCCGCCGACTCACGGTGCCTTCCAAAGTGGACTGCAGCCCCGGCTCGTGAGAGTTTGGGATGGACCGTCGACGGAGGCGGTCTTAACGCCAGTGCCCATGTCACATCCTGCGCGGGGGGGGGGGGGGGGGGGGGGCATAGGTGCTGGGTCCTAGATCTGGGCACGCGTCGCGTCGCGTACGCGCACGAGGTAAAATACAGCGTGAAGACACCCGAATCGGACACTTGAAAACCTGCCTCAAGCAGGTGCTTCTTCCCGGTTTCGTCGTACTGCTTTCGCTCAGCGCAGTATGTCCGCGAGAGTGTAGCCGAACACGTCCTCGCCCTGGGGTTGCTCTAGGTGAACGCGGATATGGCTGTTGGTTGCCCGGCCGCGGAACCGTGCCCGCCGCACGTCCTCAACGATGCGGCCCGTGCTGCACAGAGCACTGAGTGGTATGGTCCTGCCTCCAGGCCTCAAAGCTTTGCCGTGGGGGGGGGGGGGGGGGGGCATGGAATTAGCTTGGCGTGGGTGGCCATGATGGGGAGTGCTGAGGGACGAGCAGCTACGGTACTTTGTGGCGGGTGTGCGAGTGTGCGTCAGGTAGGCGCAGCTGCTGGTTTCAAAAACACTACGTCTGGCGCCGCGTCTGGACGACTTCTCATCGCGCTCCGCTCTTATATAGCGTACTCCAACTTCCTGCGTAGCCATAGCGTAATATCACGTATGGCGACCGTATTTAGCGTTTACATGAGGACACATATTTGACACACATTTGCTCCAGAATCTTACTTCGGCCGTAGATACCCCTTCACGGGGAATGGGTCGCGTAATCTCGCGTAATGAGCTTTAATTCGACGGTACGCGTCTGCACAAGCCGCATATATCGCTGCATATATACATATATATATATATTAACAAGTAGGCCCCTTACGATGTAGGAGTGTGGAATTAAGGAAGCCGCAAGGATCAATCGCAATAGTCGCTACATTGTACAGCCCGCGTCCGCCGACCCGCCGACCCAGGGCCCGGCGTCCGTCGACGGACGGGCGGCGAGGCGGACGGGCGACGGTCGTCCGGCGTCCGGCGACGGATGACCGACGGCGTCCGAATCCGGTCCACGCGGCGGACTCGGACGAACGGCGACGACCGGCCCGACCGGCGGCGGCCGGGCGGCCGGTACCCTTACCGGTACATGTAGACAGCAGGTAAGCGCGCCGGCTATTTTAGCCTGCGTGGAATTATGACGGAATCCGTAGCGGAGACATTCGGTCATCGAATAATCTATCTGATAATCTTTGCGAAACCCTTCCGAAAGTCGGCGACAGACATACTCACAGACTCACCTCATAATTAATATGGTAGGATAGGCGCAGCAACCGGCGATTGCATTGAACTATAATTGGTCGAGAATGCGGAATCGAGTGGTTCCTTTGGTGTTGAACAACCAGCAAGATAGACCCCACAAAGTGAGTTTCCACTGCGCGATTCAGAACGGAGGGAACCAGTCGGTACATTATGCTATCCGCGTTGCAATACCTTGTGGTGATATGAGAAAGGGGTTGCAGTCAGGCCATGCGCGAGAGGTTGCTCACGGTGTGTCCAAGAAGTTACAACGCCCGGACACAACAAGCGTGGCGCCGCAGGGTGGGTACCTTTATCATTTAGTAATAGCGTGCCGCACTAACGACCCATTATGTCGACCACTCCGACATGCGTGGATCTCTTTGCTTCCCCGCCGCTATGACTTGGGTCGTCCAAGAGGCACCATGTGCTTTGGCCGCCGTCGCAGGTGCCCGGTCGGGCTTGGTCGAGGTATCCCGGATTTGATATGAATACGCATTTGCGAGAGAAGAATACATGATCAATTAAACCCAAAGACACCTACGCTTTGTCCGTCCCCGTTGATTTTTTTTTCATGCGTGGAACTCGGTCATTATGGCCCAAATCCCAAAACTTCGAGCTAGATACAGTCCACCCGTGGTGCCGGTTAAGGAGCCGGTCCTTCCTCTCCCTGTGCTCGCCTTGCGCGAGCCATTCCACGATTTATACAGGTAGCAACAAGTCGCTACATAATTGATATTCAGAAAAAGAAGCACTACATAATTGTATTTGTAAACTATACAAAGCATTACGAATGAACTGCGGAATGATAACGAATAAACACTCGTACGATTTCAATTGTCACTTTACTATGGTTTCCGACACGCCCCAACTTGCAAACTAACATGCCAACTTCACAACCCTCAAAAAAGCTCTAGTACGGAAAACGACAAAACAAAGGAATGATGTTATTTAATAACTTAAAGATTTCAAGGCGAAAAAGCGAAATAAACTCGAAATCCGTCGTCGTCGTCGTCATTGTCGTTAGTTGTCGCCGTTGTTGTGGCAACACTTTCCGTCATTCGGAACAAATTTATTTGTACTCACTCCACCCGGACAGGTGGACGACTCCTTCCAGTATGCGGTGCCTCTAAGCAACACATACCCATGGAAGTCCTTAGGAATATGGTGGAAGACACGGAACTCCCTCCCGGCGTTCAACATTGATATGACTGGGAGCTATGATTCCCGGAGAATGAGCCCGCGCTACTGTTGGATTGCTGGAGTTCAAACCATGCGGTACAAGGTGAAGTACGTTGCAATGCCCCGCCCGGGCCACGGCGGTGGATCTGTTTGAGCACACCATATTGGGCGACATACATGCAACGGCGGGGGTTCGCAGTGCGGGATGCGGCGTTGTACAACACGGAGCTGGGATAGCATGGCTCACTTCGAGACAACTTGGACATGTCGGAGTACACGGGCTTGGTCTTCAACACTGTGGGTCAGGTGAGCAAAGGGGTGCGCCGCACGGTGCGCGCTTCAATCCGCGCGCTTGGCAGTTTGATAGCGGATCGCGGCGCCCTACTCTCATCGCGGGGCACTCGGTGCACCACCTGAGGCCTTGCTCGCTCGAGATTACATCGGGGTGCTGAGCTTGGCGGCAGCTCGACGAGATCGGGCATCGCATGCTAGTTCAAGCCAGACAACATGCGACGTAGATTTGTCCGCCATCCCGTTGACGTAGCTGCACATGGCCGCTGGGCGGCCGTGGATTACCCTCGCACACACGTACATTCGTTAAGCACGGCAGGTGGATTACACTCTCAACTTTGCGCGCAACACTCTTTCTTCCCGCGTCATGCGGGTACCAGTAGTTGCGGGCCGGGTTTTTCAGTGGCTTGTGTATAGTGAATCTCCATGTACTGATTTAAAGCGGTGCTGGGTTTTCAGCCATTACCGCTGTACATGTATCCGTACTCGTAGCGCTGTTGTAATGCTTATTCGCCCCGGGGACAGGAACCTTGCAGCGTCTCTACCAGGGTTGCCCTGTAGGGGCTTCAAATCATGCCACTTGAGGCTGAAGTCCCGACTTCAGCTGAATTCAGTCCAGGCTGAATACATAGCGAAAATGGCCTGAATACTCCCCTACCTGGAGTCCCTCAAGACGTACGAGTTTTGAGTAGGTGTAGCGGCTAGCGGGAGAATCCGTTCGCTCTGATATGTCCGAATCCGCTGAGAAATTGTACCATAATCGCCCGAGGTGTCACATGTGGCTGCATCCGTACCATGCCCGCATGTGCGGCATATAGTACATGTTGGTGCGCCAATAGTATATCACGCAGTATTCAAGGGTGTTTTCAGCATCCGATGCGTCATTCTGCACTTGCCGTATTCCATGGTGGGGCGGCAACGCAGGCCGGCGCCCGCCGCCAAGGAATACGGAATACATCATCATCAAACGGCACACGATCACAGCACACTCTCCACTCTCAAGTCTCAAGTCTCAACCATACGCCCAGTCACTGACTCCCCCCACCCCACAAGCTGACTATGGAAGCCGCGCAGCTTACCTCGGAGGCCGCCGAACCTGACGCCGGCGCTGCGGAGGCCGAAGTCGACATGCATGCCGCCGGCAACGAAGAGCGCACGCCGCCGCCGCCAACATGAAGTACTAGCAACCCTGGTGGACCCCCGCTTCTGTCTTGGGGACATTTTTGTGCTGGCTGCCCGTGAGGAGGAAGAGAGATCGCGGCGCCGCAGCAGCAAGGCACTCATGAGGCGATACAAGACGGAGGCGCGGTTGCCAACACTTTTGGAGCTGAAGCTGCACATGGAGAGAGGGCACAAACCCTAAGAACCCAGATGCATGCCAAGGCCGCCCCCACCAAGCGCCGCCATGCTTTGTGTGACCTCGATAGTGATGATGAGGCTAGTGGTGACGGTGCTCCTGATGATGACGGTGACACATCTGAGGAGACTAGGCAACTGTTTGCTTCCCAGATAGACATTGAGCTGACAACCTTCTGCGAGGATACCACCTCGCGCAACCCGGATGAGCCGTGTGACGTGCTAGGTTGGTGGCGTGAGAACGCCACCAAGTACCCGGTTGTTTCGGAATTGGCACGTATGTTGCTTGCGATCCTTGCTAGTCAGATAGAGTGCGAGCGTGTGTGTGCTCTCTCGCTGGCCTAGTCACGCAGAGCCTGCGGGGGTATAGGATGGGTGTGGAGAATACACAAGTATGCATACACAAGAATGTAGACCTGGGTGCACACGTGGACGCTGCTCTCTCGTACACCTTTGGCAAGGAATGTTACAGGCTCTCTGTCAAGCCGGATATCAAGATTCGGAGCGAGGTCCATGAGGCTGCAGCGCTACGGGACTCCGCCTTTGCTCAGATCAGTGCGGACAGTGAGGCGAGTAGCACCGTGGAAGCCCGCATCAGCTGTGGGGAGTATGTGCAGTCACTGCTGGACGACAGCGGAGCCACGGGATCGTAAAGAAGACATCAAGACACTGGTTACCTGCAAAGGCGGGAGGGTCGGGGGGTTTTTATCAAAGTCATGTAACAATTTCTTAACCAGCACTGGGTAATTTATTGGCCACTGTCTCTCTTGGGGGGGGGGGGGGGGGGCGCAAAGGCGCGCCGGCCCGCCGACCACCCCTTGCTCATCGGAACGGCATGAGCACACGTATAATGCACACACACACACACACACACACACACACACACACACACACACACACACATATCACTCCAGATGCATGTCTTCGGAGGTCCATGCGTTGTCATGCTTGCCGCTAGGTAGTAGTGACTGAATAAGCGTTGATATGCCCACACCATATGCAGTACATACAAGCCTTTGGAGGGGGGGGGGGGGTTCAGGCACGGTATTCAGCCTGAATACCTGAATACCTGAACTGAAGTTTCTTCAGGTTGAATTCAGGTCTGAATTCAGCATGAAGACATATGAGATGAATCCAGCCTGAAGTGCATGAATTCAGTTCAGGCTGAACTGAATGCCTCTGGTGGGGGGGGGGGGGGGTTCAGGGCAACCCTGGTCTCTACAACGGCCGTACAGGCAAGAATCCAGCTACGGCACACATACTGGCCAAAAAAATCGGCCAGCTCTTGTCTGTGTGGCGCCGCCGTTTCTCCTTGCTCATCAAAATGGCACATGCAGACAACGTTCTTGGCGGGGTCGCAGCCGCGCGCGGGGCACGCGATGGTGCTCATGCGCCTGCGTCGCGTCGCTCGTCGGCATGTGTTGCTATGACCCGGGTCATTGGCTGCAAGCGTCCTCGCCGCGGCTGATAGCCTACCCCGGGACGGTGGTGCCTTTGGTTCCTGGCAGCTTGGCGACTTCATGGTTCCCTTGGCTCCTCCTTGGTTCTTGGCTTCCTGGCCTCCTGCTCGACCTTGGTTTCAGCCTCATGTCTCTCTTTTGCTGGCAACCTTTCATAGCTGCTGTTAGTTCTGTTTGTAGTGCGCATTTGTGAAAGCCCTGATGTAATAAAATCCACCCACTGAAAGCCCTGGGTAGGCGACGCCCCATTATAGTAAACACGCAACTTGCTGAAGCATTCTGCAAGACTAATTTGAGGGTAGTGACAAATTTCCAACACTGTTGGAGCGCTTTTGTAATATTCACATGAGTGAAAGCCCTTATGTAATCAATAAAATTTCACATGAGTACAGGTACCGTTATTAGTCGTCCCAGTACTCCGGGTGCTGGTGATGACGGAGGACGAGCAGCAGCGCGCTGCGCGGGCGGCGGGCGGTATTTGCAGCAGCGCACGCGTCCGCGTACATGCCGCCGCGCCGCATGCCGATGACGCGCTCTGGCGAGCTCGGTCTGCGAGGCGCTGTCTAAAGTAGTGTTGGGCCTGAAGTCCATGCGCGACTCGGCCAGTACCACATCTGGCCGGTCGACTGTCGCTCGAGCGCTGACACAGGCGGCGACACATCGCCGGCTTTCCAGCGTTGAAAACACACTGCATCGTACAGAATTGTCGCTGTTCGCAAGGGTACCGGGTAGCGCCGCAGTCGGCCAGTGATAAAATTTCCAATATAAAGAACGTGTATCGTGCCGACCTCTACAAGTCGGTTTCGTCCAGACACGCCAGGTGCCACTTGCTGGTTGCAGTGCTGATTGCGGCACTACTGATTGATAGCTTGTTTATTGCTGAATGCTGATTGCGGCTTGATTGCTGACACGCCAGGTGCCACTTGCTGATTGCGTTGCTGAATGGGCCCTAAAATACTCGAGGGGTTTGCGCGCGTACTCAATTATTGGCTCTTTGAGTGGGAATGAAGGCTTTGACTATAACCCCCCCCCCCCGGTTACCGCTCAACACCCACACAGCATAGCGTTACCGGTGACGGCGTGAGGAGGCGGAGGATGTGGGACCGCGATGGTGGGCGCCACTGGGCGGCATCTGGCGCGGACAGGAGCCCGGGCAGTGGCTCAGGCACAGGGGCAGTGGGCACGGGGCAGGGGATAGCGCCCGCAAGCCCCCACCATCTGCAGCCTCGGACGCCGACGCCCCGTGCCAGGATGGCATATTGCAAGGTGTAGGCTCCGCTGAGTGAGGGCATGCTTGCTAGCCGACGCTGTAGAAGGCGCAGATGCACGGCACAGGGCATGGGGCTTTGCATCGCGCGCCGCACACGGCATGGCATGGCGTTTGCGTGGCATCCGAGCACTGTTCATACAGTGTCATGTTGTGCTCACAATGTCTGATTACAGCTCACGCTGGCTTGCTTGGCAACAGGGCGGGGAGCGATCTAGCACCGGCGCCAACAGTCTGCGCTCAAGCCTGCCGCTCTTCTCCAAAATGGTCACTGCACACCAGCGGGAGGCGGCATTGGCGCAGCGACCAGCGACAATGCATGGCGGAGCGGGCGCAAGGCGGAGCTGGGCGGCGGGCGAGGCCGATACGCTGTCGCCGCGGCTGGGTGGCGGGGTGGCCTACACAGATCGGGCGCAGACGGCACCTTTTATGGCGGCGCGCAGTGCTCATCAGCTGGAGCGGTGAGCCCACATAACCGGCTCTAACCCCTGCTCCACGCTCACCTTGCCAGCTGCGATAGCTGTACATACATGAAGCAAGCTCAGTAGCTGACATGTGACAGGGAGGGCCATACATTCGTGACATGGGAGGTTACTGCATGTGCTGTGACATCAGTAGAGTAGCCTGATAGCCCGCCCGCCTGCCGATGTGCGCCGTATTGCAGCACGCCGCCTGCATCTTCCAGCGAGCTCCGCCTCTCTGAGCGTGCGTGGGAGCCGCTGCAGCGGAAGCTGGAGGAGGCGTTTGCAGAACTTGGCTGCTGTCGCAAGGTGCGCCCTCTGCGCCCTCTCTCTCTCGCTCTATATATATATATATATCCCTCCCTCAATTGCGCGCACGTGTGCGCGCGCGCGCAAACACACACACACACACACACATGCCGCAACGACACCACTGCCAAAAGCGCCCGTTGAGAGCCCCCCCCCCCCCTCTCCCGCTGGCGCGCAATCATAGGCCTGCACATCTTGGCCCCAATGGCCTCTTTAATTGTGATGTACGCAGGTGTCCATTCTCCAGAGGTTGGTGTTGTGTCAGGTCAGAGTCGGCCCTAGTCACTGTTATCTCCGCATCTTGCACCGCAAACTAGGTCCAGAGTGTTCTGGCCCTCCCCGACAGGAAAATCAGGCATATGATCCTGCGCACATTGAGCTCCTTGTGGTACAGATGCCAGTGCGCGGACAACATGGAGTTTCATTAAAACATGTCTTTCCGGTAGATGGCCGCACCGAGATAATGCTTGTCACGGACTGATAGTGAGGTTAGGGGACATATTGCCTTCGCTGCGTGTTGCTGAGGATCATAATTCTGTATGTTGGGTGACGCTTGAGACTGTAGTGCCAGACGAATTATGCTTAGAAACTGTATGAAAAGCCTCATGTCCGTGCTTGCATGCTCACACACGCTTTCAGTGCGGGTGCCAACGCAGCTCCAAGACAGCATGACAGCAATTATGAGAAAGCGCATGTCTTTTGGCCACCATATACCAAATCAATGTATGACAATATACACAAGCTTGTGTACCGCCTGGCAACTCCAAAAGTTCTCTTAACCCATAAGAATCAGCAACTCACGGCGCTTTCCGTTTTTCTGTGGCGGCGGTTGCTGCTCCTGCAGGAGTTTCACAGGCTGGTGGGGGTCGTGTGGCAGCATGCAAATGAGTTCAACCAGCTGGTGGTCAACGCGGTGGGCAAGCTCGGCTGCAACAACCCACTCGAGCTGGGGCTGCAGATGTGGGACATGTTCTTACTGATGGCGGAGTCCTCGCTGGGCCGCTCGTTCGACAGCCCTCTGCTGCGCACGCTGGAGGGGCTGCACAACCATAAGGAGGAGCTGCAGGAGGAGCTGGGCCGCGCTGTCAAGGTCCCCCCCCCCCCCCCCCCCTTGTGCCTTTCAAGGCCGCTGGCAAGCAACTGCATCTTGAGCGCAACTCACTCCTTCCCCCATCATTTTGCCGCAATCACACGCAATGACAGCGGTGTTTTCATACAATCATCTCGCTTTACTTTCTGGAGTCCTGCATGCTTATCGCGGTGGCGTTCCGGGTGCTCTACTATGTATCTTTGGGTCCCAGAGACGGGTAAAGGAATCGAAACGGTCACTCCGCCATTGATTTGCAGCTGCAGAATTAGCCTTATTGGTTTGATTGTGGCATGGCCAAAGTTGGTTTAATGCGGTCACTTTCTTGTAGGCAGTATTGTCCCAACAACACCTCGACACTTGTATTTTATGGGAGGAAATTTGTGATAGTACACTTTCATTCATACCGACAAAAGGTTTGTCGTCGGAACTGCTTATTGGCTTCGCCTGTTTTCGGATTTTGTGGAGTGGTATATTGAGCACAACATCTGTAGCTGTGCTGCTGTAGTACGAAATATATGGCCCTAGTCTTCATATCGCTACTACTAATAGCTCCTAAAAACAGTAATTTCATTCCGGTTTTATTATACGCGCCGATGCGCGGCGGCTGATTTATGATTGCTGCCCGTCGCGACGCGTTGGTGTCGTCGACTGACGTCGCTACACAGTGACGCTGACGGGTGCGCCCGCCACACCTCTACTGCTCGCAGGAGGTCCATACGACCGATCTCTCCCTGGGCCTGCTACGAACGCACCTCACTAAGGCGCGGGATGAGTTGCAGGCGGAGGTGATGCCCTTACAGCCACCCGTATTCTACTCTTTGCGCTGCTGTGCGATCGCAAGAAATTCGAAATTCGTTCCGAAAAATCCCTGGGTGCGCCATGTCATGATAAGCGACGACGTGAGCAGCTCGCCACTCAGCAACCCGATCGACCTCCTTTGTGCCCCTTCACTTCTCCATGGCTTGGCACCGCACAGAAGCAGCGCCTGCAGACCTACGAGCGCTCGAACGCGCTCCTCTCGCGCAGCTCCACGACAGTAGTTGAGAGCCTGAGGGCGGAGGTCCGGGAGCTGCGCCAGGCTCTCGCGGCGTTCGAGCGCACCCCACAGAAGCTGTCGGAGCTGCACCGCGTGAACCGCGAGCTGCAGGTGAGCCGTCATACGCCCTCGGCGACAGGATGAGAAAATCTAGTAGATAGTATACGAATTCTCAAGGTACGAGTAGCGACCATGGTACCTCGAGACTATGAGTAGAAATGTGGAAAATAGCAGTGAATCTAAAGCACGATTGGAGAAAGCAGTAATCGACGCAGTTTCCAGAAACGGCAATTGTTTGTCAAGGGAAGGGATACGATTTGCAGCTGGGAGTATCCGACCTGATGTCGACCATACTGCCATCTGGGGCACTTTTGGCGATTGCCCTGGATGGCTCCGCGTGACAACCTCCATCCCTTGGACGGGTGGATGAGACACCCGTTGTAGCACTCATGTCTGCTGTGAATTTACATGATTGTTGCCGCACAGCGATGGGCGGGCCCAGAGAAGGCGGCGATGTTGGCCATGCTGTCAGACATGGACGCGCGCGTGGGGCAGCTCGCCGAGGAGCTGGCAGGCGCCCGGCTGGAGGTGGAGACGTGCAGGCCGGCAGCGGACACGGCGCGCAGCGAGGCAGAGCAACAGAGATCAATTGCGCAGACGGTGGTGGTACGTTAAATTGCCCCTTGCAGTGGCGGTGGCATATTTGTCGCCCCAATCGTATCCCGCGCTCGGTGCCTCTGTTCCTGCCGAAGCTAGGCATCCGACATTTAGTAGACAACACACCGTCCCACAGCCGATCAACCTCACCCAACAATGCGCACATGTGGCCCGCAGCGAAGTTCCTACCCCCATGTATAAAACAGACATTTAATTTCCAGCTTGGGTCGTTTGAATAAGGGAAGATTATCGCATACAAAGTCAAACATCTCCCACAATAGCTAATTGTGCAGCATGTACAGTTATTAAAGTGGCGATAAGTTTGGTAAGGTTTTACAAAGGAGACAGCCACTTTGACATGTGTCCCATTGGTGCTAAACATGAGAATGCATACTGTTGTCTATTCGTTGCTTGATGGCCTCCACACAGTTCCAACCCCACTCGCCTTTTTTACTGCCTTGTGTTGCTACTGAATGCGGACACCCTGCAGTGACATTACCCCTGTGCAGATACTTTGATGCCCTGCCCCTGTGTTTGCGATGAGGCTTGTCTTTGCCCCCCAACTCCTATCTACAGCGAATGTTTAAGAAGACTGTGGAAGTTTCACTATGGAGGTCGTGTTTACTGCCTGCTGCGTCTGGCAGGGCAGCTTGGCGTGATGCCTCAGGCGATGTTGCAGCACCCGGGGGGGGGGAGTCATTATATAGGCAGAAAATGCTGCGTCAGTAGAACCTCCACCCCTCCCCCTACCCCTTCGTTCACTACCCACATAGGGTCAATGTCACATAGATTGTCAATTCTCTACAACACGCGATGCATATGCGGTGCCGCCCGTAGTGTTACTTCTTCCCTTTGTTAGAGCCAATACGGCATGCAGAATCAATCGTACCCGCGCCCTCTGCGGTGTGGCTGTGCTGGGAAGCAGGCGCAGCTGGAGCAAAAGGCGCAGATGGTGCGCGTGCTGGAGCGGGAGAAGGCAGCAATGGTGCAGCGCACCGCGGAGCTGGTGGAGGAATCGAAGGTGCGACAGGGAGATGAAGGGATGGGCTGACCGGCAGCACGGATGAAGGCCCAGAAAGTGGGGGGGGGGGGGGGGGGGGGCGGGCGGTGGCAAGAAGCAGCATGGGTGAGGATGCAACCTGACAGCACGCCACGCTGTGCCCCGGGGCGCAGGCCAGCGAAGCTGCAAGGCGGGCGGCGGAGGCAACGGTAAATGAGCTGAACGAGGCGCGGCTCACCACCACCAAGGACGCCGCCACCAGGGTTGCCGACGCCCTTGCGCGTGCCACTGCTGCAGAGGAGCGGCTGCACCGGGTGGACGTGGCCATGGCGGGTGAGGCAGCCGCTGGGCGGGGGTTGGCTCATTCGGGGGGCATGGGTGTCTATGACCTGTGGAGCCTCTCCAGGAATGTGCACAGGACATCACCAAACACCACACGGTGTATAAGGGACATCACCATAACTAGTTGATTGATGACAATGCGCCCATGATGTCTGCATATCTGTCTAGCTTGGAAGCCATATAGTGTATTGACTACCTGACCGCATCCTAAGGGCAGATCAATCAAGAGTGACCAGTAGCGCTGCCGCGTGCCAAGGAAGCTTGACCGTGGTCCTGGACGTGGTTGCCGCAGGACAGATTGCACAGCTGGAGGAGCAGGCGCAGGGCTTGCGAGCAGGGAAGGTGCAGATGGGCCTGCGCCTGGCGGCAGCGGAGGCGCGCCACCGCGTGCAGTACGGCGACAAGGCGACGGTGGTGGGCAAGCTGCACTCGGAGCTGGAAGCGATGCACAGCGCGAAGAACCGGCACCGGGGGCTGCATGAGGAGGCAGTGCAGCGGCTGCAGGCTGCCGGCGAGGAGCTGCAGGTGGCCGAAATGCCTCCCCCCTCCATCTTCCCGACTGACTGCAGCAGTTCGTCCCCTGGCTCCCGTCCCTCTCCCCCTCTGCCTACTTGCCGCAGCCTACGTCTCGTAGCACCCACAAACAACATACTATAATGGCGTACGAGAAAACCGAGCACTTCAGCGTGAAGTCCGACAATTGGCGCATTGGTCCCTCTGGGCAAAGTGATTGTGGGTGGCGTTGTTTGTTATCAAATTTTACACGTACGTCCATTTGAAATGCCAAATATCCCCATACCACAATCCAGAGCAGAGCAGCATTTTGACGCCACGTTGCGCTTGAAATCTACGGCGATTTCTCCTCGTTTGCTGCTTTTATACACCGCATTCAAAATGTATATGTCAATATAGTGTGCTGCACCAAGAAACAGCGAAAGGCCAATGGTACTTTCAAGTATGTCATTTAAATAATACAAGACATTTGACTATATAATTTGCCATTATGGAGAGAGATATTCTATACATTACAATCGTTGAATTGCCGTGGCTAGCTAGAGGGCATCACGAAGGCCCAAGGCATCGCTCTCTTGATAGCTGTCATATTCTACGTGAATGTGGTGATGGGAGAGATGACGGGGATCACGAGGCATGTGTTGGCTTTGGATTGTTACAGGAGAAGGAGAGCGAATGGAAGGCGGAGCGCGAGGTGCTGAAGTACGAGCACATGAAGGCTCTGGATGAGAACCGCGCATACAATGAGCTGCAGGTGAGTGAGGGCATAGCGCCGGGCGCTCGGATGCTGCCTATTCCGCTGAGTGTCTGAGGAATAACGCTGCTGGCATATGGAAATCGAGGCCGGAGGAGGTGTAACTCATTCGGTGGCTGAAAGCACAGGCGTATTTATCCCGGCGATTGCATCTCACAGCTGCAGGAACGCGACCGGCGCATCGCGGAGCTCGATGGAAAGCTGCACCAGAGCCAGACACAGCGCGAGCGGACAGAGCTCCAGGAGCAAAAGGTGCGCCCTGCTGCATATGGGCTTCCATTGTCTGGGTCTGCGGACCTGCTCCAGACGCGGCCCTGTACGCTGCGGCTTTCTAGTATCGGTAACTTGCTTGATACTACGCTGCCGGAACGTGGTTATATCCTGTCCATCGTCATATCTTCCAAGCACTAAACCAGTCCCCGTGCGCAAATAGGTTAAGTCGAAATATGGTGAAATGTACACCTTGGGATATGTACCACCCGCCTCTGTAATACGATCCTGCAGAATGGACATCTGACCTGCAAGGTCCTAGCTGGAAATACATGTGTGGTATACTCTACGCGGAGACACCTTGCTATAAAGATGCTATACATAGTGCACAGCACTCTGCGAACCCTACGCTGCGCTTCGAACCCAATCATCCCCCATGATCAATCGAAAGCCATATCATGATCGATTCATTCGATGATATGAATCGATTCAAAGGTCCAAACCATGTAAAGTCACCGCTTGTTGCTGCAATGTTGATATATTGCAATGGTATGCAATTCTTTTTAATACTCTGACCGCATCTCTGCGCTGTACAACAGCACCACGCAGTACTACGGGGTGGCCTTCATCTCCAGTATCGCATTTATTGCCAATTGTTTTATGCTGTACTGCTATTCGACGAACCATACGTGCAGTACATACCCCATACTTATCCACAGGCCACCATGAGACGAGTCTGATGAATAAAGTTCATGCTGCGGACTCATATTCTGCCCAGACACTCATTGCTAAGACAATGAAAGATAGTAACGCGCAGGCGCTCCGAAACCATCCGTCCATCAGAATGCACCATGACAAAATCACAACAAACGCCCCATTCTCAGTTTTCTCACTGCCATATTATAATTTAATATACGTCATGAATCTCTTACTGGCTGCGCCGCTGCATTCCTGCAGTCCTGCTGCATTCCTGTCACTCATACCCCATCCCATCACACGACTCGCTTTGCCTTGCCTGCCAGCCTGCCTCCCTGACCCTGCTGCTCTGTCTATTACCTGTCTCACCCCCTTCCCTGTATAATGCTGCGGATGCAGCTGAAGCGCGGTGTTTTGCAAGCGGATGCGACGGTGAAAGACCTGCAGAAGGCGATGAAGGAAATGAAGGAGGCGGAGGTGTACACACAGTATGACATTAAACGCCTCAACGCCGCGCTGGCCGCCAAGGAGGTATGGACCAGAGCCCCCCCCCCCCCCCCCCCCCTTCCCTTCCTTTCCCCGCCCGGCTCGCTTCAACAGTAGGGAAAACAACGCAAGAGATGACTCTCTGTGTTATTGGTGCCCTTCCCTGATAGGTGCTACATGGGCCCTAACCTACGAGAAGTGACTTCTTGCGTAAATATGATACTTGCTCGTCATGATACCCTCTACATGCCTAAGTCCTGACCTCACAATAATTGCAATAATATAATAAAGTCGTGCAATAGCTATGGCATATTAACAAGAACGAATTTAATTGATTGTGTGTTAATACAATGCAAGTCCAGTGGGCGCTATGCTGCCATGCTTGATGCCAAGTGCTGACACTGCGTTGTACACATTCTGTGCTGCTCCTTGCCGCTTCGCGCAGGACACACTGAAGGAGATGGCCGCCTCAGTGGACATGCTGCAGAAGCGGGTGCAGTCGCTCACCAAGGTATGTAGACAGGCACCCGCATCGCAGCATCCACCATCATTGATGGCATCAGCCAAGCACTGAACAGCCGGCACATGGCATGTGCTCACCTGTCTGTCACCCGCCCCCAACACAGGAGCTCGGCACCAACGCGGCCATGCTGACGCAGACTTTGGAGGAGGTCCAGAGCGGCCGCACGCGGGTGAGGGGCGGCATTGATCTGTCCTGCTCATCTCCACCTCAGCGGCCGTACTCTTTCAGCTATCCGCACTTCAATACTGCCGGGTCTACCAAATATGATTCTCATCCCGGCTGACACAGTATATTGTATCAAGAAAGAGTAAGCGATGAATGAGTATCATTGTATCAGGGTAGCAGTACCAAGATTTCAATAAGGTGGGGATGTCGATTTTTGCTAGCACGAACGGCAACAGAGGTCGCGGAAGGGGGTGGGGGGTGAAGGGGGCGGGGGGGAGCATGACCGGTGGGAACTTGATACGGCAACTAAAGCACTTTATACTCTACATTGGTATTGAAAATGAATACTTCGTTAATTGAATGTTGAGAAAAGATAATGGGATAGGAAAGTGAGGAGGGGGGAGGAGGAGGGGGATGAGGAGCTGGTGCCGCGCTGTCAAACGGTGTGAGGGCTGACGTGGTGCCGTCATGCGTCGCTCCCTTGGCGGTAGGTAAAGGAGCTGGAGGCGGCAGCGGGCGCAGCGGCGGCAATGGGGGCAGGCGCGAGGGGCGGCGGACCCTCACGCACACCAAGTCCTCGCCGCCCGAGTGCGGACGCCAGAAACCTGCTGCCCGCGGAGAACACTCCGACCACCTATTTTGAGGGGAAGGCGCGCGAGCGCGAGGTGCGCCCAAACTGCCTCATTGTATCAACACCAACGGAGCTGACGCCTGCCAAGCTGTAGAATGGCAGTGATACGTTCGTCGCACGGGCAGACGCACTCTGCTACGAAGCCTATACTTCTAAACCAGTACAAAACAACTACGGTGCAGAGCTTTCGATGTGGCTGCATTAGTATGCGCCACTTGTCCATGGAAACACGATGAGCAGAATTCGAGGGCCGGTGTAGGACACCCCCCCCCCCCCCCCCACACACACACACACACCAATTCTCCCAGCCCGTGCACATTTGCATACCGTACAATTGAATACCGCCCGCGGAGCCTGAAAATGAACTGTTTTGCACCTTTGCGTCGGATTATTCGTGATGTATTCGTGATTCGCTCTGACATATTTCTCCGTTTTAATAGTTTTTTTTCTTTGCTTTGGGGGGGGGGGGGGGGGGAGTGAAGACATTATTTTTCTGTGGACTGTTTGTGTTTGTACCCTATATACTAAATTGTTATATCATATTTGTGTAGATTGTTATACTTTTAATGTGTATTCGTAAGAGAAATATACATGTAAGTATATATACATATATAAGTATATATACAGGGAGACCTATATTGATATGCTGTTTGTCGGTGATGGGGCGGACGACTGGCTGGATGTGTTATTTCTTTTCGTCCAGTGTTCAATGACCGCTGTGCCAGCATGCACAGGTCCAGGAGACGTGGCGCAACATGTCAGCAGCGTACCGAGCGTCTCTACGGGTAATTGTCCCCCCCAGCCCAACCCCCACCCACCAACCTGCCTACCCTTTCCCCTGTGATGATGATGCAGCATGCACAACACACCATCAGGAACAGGCAAGCACCGTCAAGATCTTTTCAGCGACAATGCGCAGTCATGCATGCGTGCGGTTTGTCATTGTGTTACGCCTTGTCATAGCAGCAAATGTACTCCTGAAACTACATAAGATTATGCATGTAGTCCCCCCCTGGCTTACATTATGTCCGCGTAGCCGTGGGCAGCCACAAGGGTTTGTTGACAGCGGGTGTGAGTTATCTTACCCCATGCAACTGAATGGAAGCGCTGAGGTGGCAGTGCATCCCGCAGATACTGGAGGGGGCCGGGCTTGCAGCCAGCGCAGAGCAGGCTGAGGTGCGCAGCGCCCCCCCCCCCCCCCCCTACTCCCGTTTGTCTTAGGGGAGATTAATGCCGGTGGTGCGCTGAGCCGCTGCGCGTCGGTTGCTCTTGCTCGCGGCATCAGGGCGTTCTCGCGGCCCGCGTGGAGGACGCAGACATGGAGCCGGGCTGTCTCACCTTTGCAGAGCTATCAGAGAAGCTGGTTGCTGCTAGCCTGGAGGTGCGTTGGCCTCCAAAGGGGTCGGGGGGGGGGGGGGGGGGGGGGGGTGTTGACCCCAGATAATTAAATGGCCTAGCGGTGCGCTACCGTACTTCTATCGTTTTGACTCCCCAAATAAATATCACTTTGATCACCCCCCACACACAACAGCGACACACGATGGCTTTATTATTGCCCCCCCCCCCCCCCCCCCCCCGCCATCCGCCAACGATGAGTTAATAAATTAATCTCGAGCGGTGTGTGGCTGTTACCCAGTGGGTATTGCTGCTACATACCGATATGTACTCGGACCTGCTTGGTACTTCCCAAGGAAACGAATTCCTTAGCCCTGCGCGATGCGCATTTAATTTCGTGGGCTGAGGAAAAGTGTTTTGAATATTACCCCCCTTGCGGAGTCGAATAAAACCCCCACGATACTCCACAAGCTGCCGCATGTTTCACATGATTCGGGAGTGATTCAATGGGATGATGGCAGTGAAAATATACCCAGCCAATCTCTCGCAAAGATACTGCACATTGACTGGATGTAGGTGGGATCTGAGGATAGGCGTGAGAAGAAAACCGACAGTGATGGGCTGCTGCATGAGAGAGCTCTGGCAGTTGCTGACAGTGCTGCTGTTGGTGGGGTGCAGATGGGGAAACTGCGGCAAGGGATCCACACGGCGGAGCAGCACGAGCGGCGGGCAACGGAGGGGGCCACCATGCTGCAGCAGGTGCGCCTGCGTGTGCCTGTTTCAGACCCCAGCTGCCGCCCCCCCCCCCCCCCCCGCCTCTTACCCCATTCGACTCCTCGCATCTGCAGCATACTCTCCTGGTATACGGGTGATGACGCGGTAATACGAACACTGCGAATAGGAACCCGCCCTACCTATCAGAGGTCAAATAAAGACGAAAATACAGCGAAACTGTAGCGAAATCATGTTCTTGTTAATGATTTTACATTCAAGCTCAAGAAGGTCAGGCTTATTATAACAAGCGATGCTCTAGGTGCGTCGGCATCCATACCTCGTGCGTGACAAGACCGTAGGAAAAAGCTACCGCAGCCTGCTGGGCCGGTGCTGAGGACTGCCTGCGGATGCCTGCGCGCAGGAGCATGACACGCGATTCCTGGAGAACCAGAACCTGCGCGTGGCGCTCGCAGAGGTCAGCAGCGCCCCCCCCCCCCCCCCCCCCACCCCCTCCACCTCCTTCACCTTGTCCCCTCCTTTCCAACATAAGCGCTTCAACGCTTTGTGATTCTACCCCCCTCGCGCGTGACAGCTCCTCAGCGATTCGTTTATGCGGAAACAGCGCAGGTTGCTGTGCTGCCTGCGCCGACAGATTCAGTGGGCGGGGTGTCCGACGGCAATAGATGTCAGTATGCAGTAACATGTCAGTTTGCAGTAACATGCTACCGCCAGCATGGCAGTCTGCACCGGCAAGTCAATTAGTGACCAAGTGATGCATCAAGAGGCGGATCGACGGATACATGCGTACACTAGTCGTGGCATCTGAGGGTGGGTCGGGGGGGATAGTTATCATGGCGGCTGGCTCCTGTTTGGAGGGGGCGGCGCGTGCCCCAAGGGAGCAGCTCTCGACTGACAGTGTGCGCCCACGTCTGCAAACTGACGCGCCGCAGGAGACGGAGCGGAACGCCAAGCTGGGGGAGCAGGTGGTCAAGCTGTGGCAGTCGCACGCCACGGGCAGCCCAGCCCACCACAGCGCCGCGGAGCTACGCAAGCGGGTGAGGACACGCAAGCTCCGGGCCGGCGCCCGTACGGGCGCCCCCTCTAGCACTGTGGAGCTCCATGGGCCTGACAGTGACGAAAACGAGGAGCAGGACGGAAACCGAGACCGGGTATGCAAATCCTTCCACCTTGCCATGTGTGCAACCCCCCCCCCCCCCCCCCCCCCCCCCCTTGGTCACAGGCGCCACCAATGCGCCGTGCCAGGCCGGGTATTTCCTTGATGCTCACGCCTCGGCGGCGCTTCCGAATGCAGCAGGGGACTGTTGGGCGCACAAGGAGCGAAGCCGGCGGGAGATGCTGAAAATACTGGCTGTTGCAAGGAACAGCCTAGGCTGCCCCCGCCCTAGTTCCTAACAAACACAATTGGTTTCCAGACAGCCCCGGGCACGGTCCCAGGTCTGCTGGCTGTAAGATTCCCTCACGGATCCAACCGCCACTTACTAATCCATGTAAGTAATCATTTAAAGTATATTTCCTAATAGTTCGTGATCTTGACCTTCTCCTGCCTTCATCTCTGCAGAAAACCAGTCAGGCCCTGGCCCACAGGCCACCACCAAACATCCCGCCGCACGCCCTCAGCGCCCAGCGCGGCAGTCAATGGACGCAGATGCAGTTCGCATCTCCCCAGGAATCAGGCCACCCGGTGGCAAGCAAGGCGCCCAAAGGTTGCTGACACGGCGCAACGCACGGACAGCGCATCAGAATGCGCCGCTGGCGGCGCCCAGCCGGCTGGTTGCGGACGCGGCTGCTGGCTGGAGGCAACGGCTGCAGGGCGGCAACCAGGAAAGACCCGACACACAGTGAACTCACAGGGCAGTGTCGCCACCTCGCTGCGTGAGGTCCGCTGCCTAGAGCTGCCGGTGGGCAGTGCCCGCGCACTTGCAATAACCATCGTCCCCACAAGATCATGCAATGCCCAGCTCAACTTTTAGCAAAGCAACAGTCCCTGCATTCCATACTTGCCGTTGTGACCCCCATTGCCTGGCAACTACATTCTGGATTAAAGTCACGGTTCTTGTCACATGAGCTCAGACATTACTTGCCGTTCAAGATGCACAATGAAGGGGTCCAGCTCTGAGTCCAGGAGGCCCATGGCTGCTGTCGCATGTTACCATCGCCGGGCGCTGGAAAACCTCAGTAGACAAGGCTTTTTTGGCGACTCGGTGTTGCTTGTATGTCATGCATGAACCCATCTGAATATACCAGTCAAATGGAGCGGATGCAAGGCTGAAGAGTGCCGCTCTCACGCGCCTGCTGCCGCCTCATGTGTATAGAATTACGTAGAAGATAGTCGGCTTGCAAGTTTTGAATCACGAGTGATCTGGCACGTATGCCCTGCTGATATGCCACACTATAACGCAAAGCGCCCGCTGACATCAGTGTTTGGACATCCAATATCATGGCCACGCAAAAGGATGCCCAAGTGGATTGACGCCAGCCACTAGAAGACAAGTAGGTGATAAACTAGTAGGTGGCGAGTGCAGCGTAGCTTCGCGCCTGCTGCTGAAGCGTTCTGCTTACGGGTGCCAACGCGGTATTACAAGCACGGCCCATGAGAACATACCCTTCCTGTCAGAGGCCAATAAATGTAGACATGGCGATAGCGAATGTTCGTACAGGTTGAATGCACGACCTCGGGTAAGTGGGTAGCGTACCGTGTGCTCCATCAGGGCGGCCTGGATGTCGCCCTGTTGGCGTTCCTCACAGGATTTTGGCGTCGGCAGCTTTCACTACGACCAGCTGATCGAGGAGATGAAGGGCGATCAGCGAGACATCTACCGCATGGACTTGGCCAGGGTGTGGCGCCCGCCGGCTCCTGCCACGCTGCGAGGATGCCTTTCCTAGCCAGCAGACGGACTGACTCCCTTGCTCTGTGATGTACTGCTGCATGGCAGGCAGCTTTTGGCACCCCATCGTTCCCTGCCCCCATCCACCGCAGAGGCAGGTTTCGAGCATGACTTTGGGACGGTTTCAATTATGGGGGTGGTTATTGTGGGTGCATCGGCCGTTGCCTTGAAGTCAAACAGCGATCAAGGGCACATAACATGCACTCAAACGCCGTTTTTTTAAGCTGCCAATGCGTCGTAGACACACAACACATCTCATGCTCAGGCTTGAAAATGCAGTCACGGTGGAAATAAGCACGCGGGAAGCAACAATGCATCCAGGAGTTGTTCGACTGCCAGCCATCGAGGATTGTGATTTACACTAGCCAATGCCAGCCACAGCTTGCATGGCCATGTCCCGTTTGCCCAGCGACACAGAGGCTGAGGTGATGTGACTGATGAGCAAGGAAATTACCCGTCCTTATCCGAGGACACGGCGGTTCCAAAGGGCCCATGTCCATCGATCAATATGTATAGCCACAATTTATACAGAATAAAAATCGCGCCATGTGGATGGAGGTTGTCTCCATCTGCTAGATCGCGCATGCTTGAGGTGTGCAGAGCGGCCGCCCGCTCAAAGTGTCCAGGATGGGGCACACTTTATCCGCTGCTGGCATCGCTGTCAGTCGCCTGGCTGCTATCCTCGCTGACATCACTGTTGTTACTGTTTTGCTGGGACTCATCGCTGTCAGTTGCCTCGCTGCTCCCCCCGTCCTCGCTGCTTTCTTCCTCGCTGTCGTCGTCGCCAGCGCGAGTGTTGTTGTCGCTGCTGTCCTCATCTCCGCTCTCGTCGGAATCTTCTTCGCCACTGTCGTCCTCGTCCTCCTCACCACTCTCGTCGGAATCCTCCTCCTTCGAGTCCTCCTCTGAGTCGTCGTCGCCGCCATTGCGGGTGTTGTTGTCGTCTTCGTTCCCAGAATCGTCGTCCTCGTCCTCAGAGTCTTCCTCGGAATCGTCGTCCTCGTCCTCGGAGTCCTCCTCCGAGTCGTCGTCACCACCATCGCGGGTGTTGTTGTCGTCTTCGTTTCCAGAATCCTCAGAGTCGTCGTCGTCGTCAGAGTCTTCCTCGGAATCATCGTCCTCGTCATCCTCGTCGTCCTCCGAGTCATCGTCACCACCATCGCGGGTGTTGTTGTCGTCTTCGTTCCCGGAATCCTCCGAGTCGTCGTCGTCCTCGGAATCGTCATCCTCGTCGTCCTCCGAGTCGTCGTCACCACCATTGTCGTCTTCATTGCCAGAATCCTCAGAGTCGTCATCCTCATCGTCGTCGTCAGAGTCATCATCATCGTCCGAATCGTCCTCATCCCCATCATCATCGTCCGAATCGTCTTCCTCCCCAGAGTCATCGTCCTCATCATCCGCGGATTCATCCTCGTCATCAACCTGTAAATGCACGTCCTCATGGGCATCAGTTGTGTTTCATGAATACAGCTGGTGCCCCACTGGTTTGCAAACACACAAGACAACCAGGATCTGCGGGCACATCAACTGCGGGCACCTCGTCATCGCCTGTGCGGGTGTTGGCGACGACGTCCTGGACGGGCAGCACATGTGTCAGCGGCAGATGTCAGAAATGCGCAGTTTCTCTGGTAACACACGGTTAGTCGAAGTGTGATTGTCCCTTAGTGAAAGATTGTCCCTAGTCTGATGAGACTATGCCTTTGACCTTTACATGCCACATGGAACCCAATAGGCCCAGGTTCAAACCTACCTCATCTTCACCACCATCCCTGTCCTGTAGGTGAGGCGCAACGTGGAATGTCAGTAGACTGAAGCTAGCTTTCTTCTGCTCACACGCACAGAGCTGTCTACCAGCACACATAAATTATCCTGACCTGTCTGTGATAGCAAGGAGATAAGAATGACTTACCTCAGACAGACCGTTGGAGCCGGCGTCAGCATCAGCAACACCGAGCTGCCGCTGAACCTGTGCCACCATAGAGACTGGGCCGAGGTCAAGTACTTCCACGGCCGCGACAGTCACAGTGCCGTCAGTCTTTTGGTTCAGGAGCGCATCAACTTTGGTATTGAGTGCGGGACGTAACAGACGAGCCAGATGCACACTGCCTAACCACGGTGAAGGTCAGGAAGTAGTCCTTTCCATTGCCGGCCTGCACACATCAAGGCAGCAACAGGAAGTGCGTATAATGAGCTTCGGACCTCCCCCCTGACGCAGCACTTGAATGGAAAACGCCAGGCAACCACAAGCCAACGGCGGTCAGCCACAACTTACATTGATGCACTCCCCCTGAAGGTCAGGGGGTGCCTGGAACCCGTAGTTTGAAGGCACGGGCGTGCATGGCGTGATTTGCTCCAACAAGATATCGTCGCTCACCACGGCCTGGGAGGTACAGTCATGTCGCATTGTCAGCAGTTCCGGGCAAGTGGAGCTCGACTCGCACATTTTGCTTTTCGCAGGCGGGTCCGCTTGTTCGCAACGGTGGACGAACCCGATACGAGGGGGGTGCCTTGTGAAGCTGAGCGGGGAGCGCCACTAATCGGCTACAGTTCGGCTGTCGATTTTTTGTATTAAAACAGTCACGACGCCCCGGACAGGATTTTTTTTTTCGCCCGGACATGATGCTGCCTATCCTTCCCCCTCTATCTACCACGTTGCCGTCCGGCCACGCGACTGGATCCAGAAACACGTGCCCTCGCCCGAGCCTCGCGCAGCTTACTAACAACTTAATGGCAGCATGAAAAAAGTGATACCGGTACTGTTGCACTGACTGCGCCTGGGCGGGGCGGTGTGGAACTTGACACCTGGCGCTTCACTACATTACCGGTACCGGCTGGTGCCGCTTGTATCGCGCCGACCCAACGCCGTCGCCAGCTTCGCGAGCCCAACAGCCACGCAAACCCCAGGCTCGCCGCACAGCGGCCCTGTGGTGGCTCAGCGGCTCTTGCACAGCCACGGGCAGGCTGCGACCCAAAGGGTCCCGCTCGCAGGGCCTGTGTGCTACACGAACCTGTACCGCTGTGGGCTTATTTTCACTGCGCTAGCCGATGACCTGACCTGACGGTCTGCTTCTAAGTACTGGTGAGAGTACCAGTAATGTGTAACGGTGCTACTGGTGAGTCGAGAAAGTCCGCGCGGGGACCGGCGCGTCACAGCCGCGGGCAAGGACGACAAAGGGCACACCCACCGCAGCCAGAGGCAGAAGCGTGTCTTGGTTGACGTCGCACTGTGATCCCAGGGCAATGGTCGCTACGCTGGCAGCGGGAGCCGCGGCCTGCTGCCGGGACGGAAGGTCCCACCACTGTGACAGCCCCCGTGCGGCAGCGCCGTCGGTGAAAAGGACGCCCACGCTCAGGACAAGCAGCAACGCGCACGACGCGGAGACACGGCTGGTCCACGCCATAGCGCCGGAATACTGGAACGCGGCGAAGCGCTTTGATACGGGACGTGGGACGGTGGCGTGTGTCGCCAATACACTCGTCCTCTGCTGGCGCGTCGGTGGCGCTACTGTTCTGTCTATCTCTAATGCTCCGCTCCAGCTCCCCGCTACTCCAGCCCGCCGAGCCCTCGGTGGTGACTGGCGAGGCAGTTGCTGCTGCGCAGGCGGCGGTACGAGTACAGTATAGCGATCCGGGTATCACGTCGCGCGGGGACGCGCGGCGGTATTATTAAGGATTATGTTTCGATCTGAACTACTGTAATTTGTAGAGTTTCCTCCTTTCCTAATAACCGCTTTTCCGGCTACTACATGTGCTGTTAAGTGGTACGGGTTACTAGCTCACCCGCGGTGCTGCGCCCGGAGTTCGTGTGCAGCACGAGTAGACACAAAAGCAGCAGCAACAGCTGAGCCTGCCATCTTCCCCGTTTCGCTGTGTTACACACAGCAACTAACTGCCCCATAACCTGTTGTGGGCAAGGTCACATGTTGTTTTAATAAGACCACACCTGGCGCACCATCCGTGTGCCTGGTTCTCATCCGTATGTCCGTGCGTTACCACGCCAGATGGAGAAGACCCCGTGAGTCGCCGAGCCGACGCTCAAATTGCTTCAAGCAGATATGCAAGCCATGTCTACATTATTGCTCGAGCTCACATCGTCGCGATGGCTTTTCGCACCCCCCGAGGAGGTGAATCCACAAGAAATATAACACCTCGGCATTCTCATCGTCCGGCAGAAGTTCCGAAGGTAGATGTCGTACGCCCGCACGGCATCACCGTGCACGCGATTACCCGACGCAGCCGTTTTTCATTCCGGGTAGCGATGCTCCCGCATGCTACTTCGTCGTTTGCTTAAAAGCACCATGGGGCTCGTATGTCCCCATCTGCTTGCTTTGTGGTGGCTCACCCATCACCATGGTGTCGCGCCGCGACAGAGCTCGTGTCTTCGTGACAATCATGAAAGGTCTTTGATGTATAAGCCACTCAGTCAGAAGTGATGCCATGCGCCTAGCTCGAGGACATGTCTCGCCGGCCGGGAAGCGGTCGACGTTAGTCCAGAGGGCACTGTGCGCTGGCTCCTCGAGCTTACAACCGGCGGTGTCCCTCACGGACAACGTTCGAATGATTCGGGTGGGACGCTCGTCATCACGCCTCGCTCGCGAGACAAGACCCAATGCCGCCGGCCTTCGGCTCGTTGCTGGCAAAGAAGACCGTCATTTAGGGCAAGAACGATACATGCGCCGGTGGTACTACCTGCGGCCTCAACGCGAGTCGCGCCGCAACCGGGGCTGCCCCTCGCAGATGCATTCACGCAGCTGGTCGGCGCCAACCGGCCACCATTGTATGCCGTCTCCGGCCCGCCACGCAGTCGGCTGGCGCCATCGGCCCGCCACTACGCGCGGCTAGTCGGCATCATTTAGCTGTCGATGCACCGTATGCTCGGGTAGCTTCCGCGTTTTGGGCACGCAGTTGGTCGGCGCCATCAGGCCGCCACTGTACCTTGTGCTCCGGTCGCTTCCGCGGCCCGAGCACGCGGCTGGTCGGCGACAACATCAAGCCGCCCCGACACCATGTGCCCAAGGTCGCTTCCGCGGCCCAAGCAAGCAGTAAGTCGGTGCCAATGGGCCGCCACTGCTGCGCCAAGTGCGCCACGGTCGCTTCCGCTACCCGAGGACGAGCTTAATCGGCGCAATCAGCATGTTCACTACCCATGTGCCTCGGCCGCTTCCGCAGTCCGGGGACGAAGTTGGTCGACGCCACGGCGGGCCGCCTCTGCACCCATGTGCCAAGGTTGCCTTTGCAGCCTGGGCACGCAGTCGGTCGACGCCATCGAGCCGCCACTGCAACATGCCCTGGCCACTCTCGCGGCCCGTGCATGAAGTTGGTTGGCGCAAACGGACCTCCACTGCACTTTGCGTGTGCCCCGATTGTTTCCGCAGCCCGAGCACGCATCTGATCGGCGCCCTCAATTGAGCCTTAATCCGCCAACAGTGCATCGTGTGCCCCGGTCGCTTCCGCAGCCCGGGCACGTAGCTGGTCGGCGCCAACGGGGCCGTCGCTGCACCGTGTACCCCGCTTGCTCTCGCGGCCCGGGCACACCGTTGGTCGGCGCCATCGGGCCATCGCTGCACGATTGTGCCCGTTTGTTTCCCACTCCGGGCACGCAGTTGGTTGGCACCGCCACGCCGCCACTGCAAGCAGCTGGTCGGCGCTAACGGGCCGCCGATGCGCACGTGGTGCGCGGGCACGCAGCTGGATGGTCGGCGCCATCAAACCGCCATTGTGCATCTGGCCAGCACCAAAGCGCCGCTTATGCACGCCGTGCCCGGTTGCTTTCACATCCCACAATAAGTCGACGCCATTGGGCCGCCACTGCACGCAGCTAGTCGGCGCCAACGGGCCGCCGATACACGTGGTGCCCCGGCTGCTTTCGCAGCACGGGCACGCTGCTGCCCGGCGACATCAAACCGCCACTGCACCCCCTGCCCCGTTAGCTTTTCTAGCCCAACGCGGGCATGCAGTTGGCCGGCTTCACGTTTTGCCCGGTTGCTTTACAGCCCGGGCATGCAGTTGGTCGACGCCAACACGCCGCCACTGCACAATGTTTTCCTGGTCGCTTCCGCGGGCTGCGAGGCACGCACCTAGTCGGCGCCAGCGGGCCGCCGATGTACGTTATGCCCCCGGTCACTTTCAAATCCCGGGCACGCCGCTGGTCGGCGCCATCGGGCCGCGACCACACGCAGCTAGTCGGCGCCAACGGGCCACCATTGCACGCTGTGCCTCCGGTAGTCGCTTAGCAGCCCGAGCACACAGCTAGTCGGCCACATCGGGCCGCCACTGCACGCCGCCGGTGGGCACCAACATGCCGCCGCTACAATGTGTGCCCCAGTTGCTTCGTAGCCCGGGCACGCGGCTGGTCGGCGCCATCGGGCAGCCATTGCAGCCATATGCCCCGTTGCTTTGCAGCCCCGGGCATGCGGCAGGTCGACGCCAATGCGCCGCCACTGCACGGTGTGCCCGGTCGCTTCCGCGGCCCGGGCGCGCAGCTGTTCAGCGCCGCTGCACGTAATTGTGCTCCGGTTGCTTTCGCAGCCCAGGGAAGCATGCCGCATGCCGGCGCCAACGGGCCGTCGCTGCACGCTTAGCTCATCGGGCTGCCCGTGCTGCAGCTCCAACCCTGAACGGAGCGGTCTACTGTACACTACAGCATATAGTTCACTTTCCCCCGTCCGCCCTTTGCACACCCCGCCGTGCGACGGTAGCCAGCCGTTTTTTCATCGGGGCGGTCGCCGGTCTCCCGCCCGGCCGCCACCGAAGATATGTCTCGGCAATGTGCATGCGCCCCCCTCCCTCCCTTGAAATGTTTTCTACTAGTAGTTGGAGTTTCCTCTTCTCTTTGTTGTGTACTTAGCAAGCGCAGTATAGCATCACCGGTACGTTGCTAGTATGTTCACGTGGCGTGCGCGTACAGACCGAGGAGCTGCATTAAACAACACCTCGGCATTCTCATCGTACGGCGGAGATTACCGTGCCCCCGTACCGCACCGCCCCCCGCGCGGTAATCCGGCGCAGCCATCCCGGAAAGCGCTGCTCCCGCGTGCTTCGTCGTCGTGTTCTTAAAAGCACCAAAGGGCTTGAATATCCCCATCTTGCTTTGTCGCGGCGCACCCACCATGGGGGCGCGCCGCGAGCGCCACTCCTTCCCACCCTTTACTTCGTTCACAATTATTTGCGGGTCTGCCACTAAGGCTTTCTGACCCGTTCACAACCTTTAAAAAATGCCAAAGCGCCGTGTTGACAATGTGCAAGCGCCCAGTCCCTTCCTTGAGATCTCATAGTCTCGCGAATTTGAGACAATTGGACAGCACGGCCGCCCAGGTGGCCAGGAACAAAGAGGGATGGGGGAGGGCGGGAGCATATGCACATACGGACAGCAATCTCGGAGAGACGCCGGTGTCAATCGCACTCCGGCCAACGGGGGCCGATGACGGTGGCGGCAGCTCCACTTTACGCGAGCTTGTTCACGAGGTTCAGCAGGGCTGTTAGGGATACGCCTAGCGACTACCCGAGTACCACCACAAAACCTGCGACGCCGATTTATGGTCAAGTACCTGTCCCTGTACTCGTACAGTCATGCTGCTGTGCCGGTATTCACGCCGTTTTTCATTATTACTAGTACGGCCACGACCTCAATTAAGGCGCCAGTAATATTCATTTTGATATACAGCACGCGCTACGACTCCTCAATTATTAGGATATTAGTTGCATGTCCGCGGTACCGAGACATGCCGCTACAAGATAGATGTGCAATGCCACCGGCATATTATAACAGATTACATTTTCCAATCAACTCAATTCGCCAAACGCTGCGAATAGAGCCCTGCTTCACCAAGTACTGCTACGAGTATTTACAAGGGCCCAGCCTAGTTGCACCCGTTGCGCTCGGCGAGCCAATGCGCGTCATAGTGGTGCATGCAATCCACCGCGCCTCCGCACGCAGGTCGAAACAACGCGCACGTCGTAGCGGGGCGGCTACACGCTGTCCATCGCGGCCAGAGGGTCGATTATGTGGGCGCCCCATTTGCGGCTCAGCTGCCGGAGTTGAATCGCTAGCTAGTCGTCGAAGTCGGTCTCGCGGCTGACGAGGCGGTCGACCGAAAGGTTGGAGGCCTAACGAATGTACGCAGCTGAGCGGATGTAGTTGGCATTGGAGATTTAGATTGCAGATGAAACCAAAGGCGACGGAGCTCGGACATCATGTTGCCGGCGGGCGAACGAGAAGACAATTGTGAAGATGGCGACGAAGGCTTGGTTGTCCTCGTGTAGGACATTGCCGCCTCATATAGTTGGTGTAAAACCGTCTCCATCGCGAAACTACCACGCACGTCGGCCGTATAAGCTCCTTCCACGTTATGTCATTGATGTGGTACATGCGGTGGCGGCCGTACCAGAAGCCGCCGTGCGCTTCGGAGTGCTTATTTGAGCACTGCATCTTAGCCTTCGTCGGAGCTGTCCACGTGCATGTAGGCGGTCTCGATCGATGCTCCGGCGATGGGGCGGCCGTTATTGAGTGTTGACGATCGGCACAATAGTCCACCAGCGGAGGTCGCGCTGCAACTGGTTAGTCATTTTGACTCGCGCAGATGAGGACTCACGCGTCGAGACGACATTGTGCATGTCGCGGAGGAAGAACCGAGCATGCTGGATGGCAAAGCATGCAGAGGAACTGGGCTTTGCGAGCTCACGAGGCGAGCGAGTTGCTTGGCGGGCGCATGCGTTGATTGCCGGCCGAGGGGCCGAGAAGGGTAGCGGCGAGCTTCGCGATTGCCTCAAGCTTGTGTGCATGCGCACGTAGAACGCCCTCCGAGGTGTCAATCTCGAGCCCCAAGTGCGACAGCCGCTGAGTTGGCTCCCAAACTCCCTTGGCGAGATGACGGGTTAATCCCAGCTCTTACGACGCCCGGTCGACTCGGCGGCGGGGTTATAGTGCTTGTTGGCGGGTAGAAGCGAAGAAGAGGTAGTCGTCCATGTAGGGAAGCAACATCTTGGCGCCGGGATAGAGAAGCTTCAACCGCCGACGAGCACTGCGCCCGAGTGGTGGAGCAAAAGCCGAGGGGGCAACATCATAGGTCGACTTCAAGTGCTCGGAGATCCGGAGCAGCTTGTTGTTGAAAACGGATGTCAGGGAGCATAATTAGTAGGGGCTGAGGCTCCAGAACATATATATAGACATGCTTGCCGGTCGGTAGAGCTTGCCCAGTAAATGACGGTGGAAAAGTCGCGGTGCTCACGGCGTAGGGGCCGTCCTTGGGGTTCATGGAGAACAGGTAGTCGCCCTTCGTCGTGAGCCGTCGAAGCCGGTTGCGGGTCTCGAAGGCCAACGGCAGCTCCGGGCAGCAGCGGTTAAGCGATCGGAGGGCGATGATCAGCCGCCACTTGTTCGTCCAAGGCTTAGGTATGAGAACGAGTCGCGACACCCAGCGATGACTATGTCTCTTCTCATGCGCCGCTAGCGAGGAAGCGAGCCAGCTCCTTGTCCATGAACTCCAGCTGCGATGGCGTAACGCCTCGATGAAGGGGCGCGCGGTGTGCCGATCGTCGACAAAGGGGCGGATACTCACGTCCTTGCAAATAATGTGGACCACCTTTGATTGGCTCCTACCGACTGCGAGTAGGGGCGCTAGCGAGTCGCGACGGCGCACGCGATGCCTCATTTAGGTGGAATCCGGGCTGCACGAGCACAGGTTGTCGTCGTCGTCGGGACCATTTGATGCCGCGTGAACGGTGAGCAGCCTCGGCTCCGACGACCGTGGGAACGTGGGCGGCCCTGAGGCTCCAGCGCCTCAGGAGTAGTAGCGGTGGTTAGGTTGCCTTGGTAGGAGCTATCGACCGGAAGGAGTTGACGATGGCCGGAGTGATGGTAGGGGTCAGACCCGGCCGGAGCTGCGTCATCGCACGGAAAGCACCGAGAGGCAGAAATCTGAAAGGACGCACCGGCGCTATCAAGCGCTGATGAGTAGTCGGGGCGCGAACATAGCGCCCCGCCATACATATGATGAGCAGGTGGAGGCACCGCTGACCAAGGCTTCGAACACCGGCAGAGGGACCGCGCGTACCACCTTTGCGTGTAACAACGAATTGGTCGAAGCCGGCGAATGATGTGGGACATAGCAGACAGCAACACATACAGCAGTCGTACAAGATGAACGAAGTGGGCGCGAGCTACTCGGCCGTACACTTTTCCACAAACACTCGACACTCGACAGCGAGGGATGCCGAAGTGGAGTCTTACCCGCCGGCTGTGCGTATGGGGAGAGCCGCGAGTGACCCTTATTATCACGATCTGATCCGCGGGCATCGACACGGGACGCCCAGATGCTTGGGCGGACCGCGAAGATGGAAAGTGAGCTTAGCTCGAGCGCGGGAGGGACCTACTTGTAGCTTGCTGGCTGCTTGCATCTCGTGCGCCGCTAGTTCACTTGATTTGGGGTAGGTTTGTAGTGCATGTGCCGGGCTGCGGTGTCAAGTGCAGCCGACGGTCGCGATGGCGCTGGAGGCAGCGGTAGCTTTGCCGTAGCTTCATCACGACGAGGAGATGGCCATATCCGGCCTCGACACCGGAGATCAGGCTGAGCTGGCAGAGGCGGTGGAGAGGGCTCAGCAGATCCCGGAGGCAGCGCATGGGGATTGCCAGGGGCTGGCAAGACCTGCCAAGAAGGCCAGGGACGCGGTGAAGAAAAAAGGCAAGGGCGAGACGTATAGAGGAATGGGGCTCACACCACAGGGGTGATGGGCAGGTTGATATGAGTTCCACCTATATGTATATCGTGATTTGTTTTTCAATGTCGCTACTCTGCTAGATGCTAGCCTGCAGCGAGATGCGGAGGCGAGGGGGTGGGCCCCCCTCGCACTAGGTGAAATGAGGGGCGGTGCCCCTTACATTCCCCACGAGAACTCAGGAAGGGCGCCTGGGGTTGAGTATATGGTGTTGTAGGACGGGCTTAGCCCATGAGCAATCACTATACTGCCAACTGCTGGGAGGGGGGATTAGGGACGTGGCCTTCAGAGGGCTTCACGCTACGCGCTTTAATTAGTGGACCCTATGCGGGTTTGTGTAGCCGGGCCGTAAGACAGCGATGGCCCGCTTAGCACCAAAGGCTGAGCGGGAAGTAAGTTGTAAGAAGTTTCATTTCAATATGCATAGCCGCGGATGTAACGAGCATCTCGTTGCATGCCTGCACGCCTGCACATGTTGAATGAAATTATAACTTACAATCAGTGCGCAGACCTTTGATGGACTTCGCACACAGTAGGTACTCACGGAGTACATGGACCCATCAGATGCATACGGGTGCCGAGGCACCTATAAGAACTATTCTGATAAGCCTCAGAATGAACGGGCTTGCATGCAACCTATCGGCACATTCGCTGTAGTTTCGCAATTGTTTCGTCTACGACATTGACCTCTTGCAGATAGGGCAGTTTCTGAGTTGGAGTGTTCTTATTACTGCGTCGCCACCGGTATCAGAGTACGGAAAGGATGTACAGACAAGGCAACTGTTAGAAGGAAATATACAGACGGAGGCAACTGTTGCGACATTCGGTCGCCCCGGCTAGCAATCCGCCGATCTGTAAAAGTGAACAGCAGCTTGCATGAGCGTGGCAACAATTGCACTCAGACAATCAATTCTGCCGCCCAGCCAGGCCGCTGACAACCACAGTATGTGTTGATTATGATGATTACAACACGGCAACACACACGACCCATGCAGGAGGCATGAGAAGGCAGTCGAAAAGCGATGTTGCATCTGTATGCACGTTTTTGGGGTGACCAGTCGGGGGTGCGAGATACAGGGGGAATGGTATATAGGTAATGGGGAATGGGTACAGGTGCATGTGCATGGAGGTTTGCACCATCAGAGTGGTCAGCTGCAGCGTCATTTCACAAAGAGCACTGCAACAGCTCGCCATGCCTGTATCAGGTTGGTCACCAGGGGGATCATGCGCCCCTATCCCGCTCAAAGCTTCGCTGCCGCCTCTGCGTTGGCAAATACCGTCTGCGCCTCCTGCCTCACGTCCGCACCCGTCTCCTGCAGCGCCGCAGCCTGCGGCAGCTCGAAGCCGGGGCGCCCCAGCGCCCGCACCGCAGAGCACGCCCACGACAGGTGGCAGCGCCCGTCCAGCACACCGTCCAGGCGCAGGCCCTCGCCCTCAACCATGAATATCAGCGTGCGTGGCCCGCAAGTCGCCGCCAGCTTGGTGGTGCAGGCCTTGTTGGGCCCCCTGGGCAGCCAGGCCAGCCGTGTCCCGGGGGTGCTAGCTGCCGCATCGGCCAGCGACGCCACCATGGCGTCCGCAGCGCTGCGGTGCCGCAGCCAGGCCATTGCGCCCATCAGCTTCATCGCGGCGCGCTGCTCCAGCGACACCGTCGCCGGCCAGCGCCATGCAGAGGAGGATGGCCCCGGGGCAAGGCGGCTGCCGCGAGCTATGGGCCGCCGGCCTGCGGCGGCGCGTGCCAAGGATGGCGTCTGCGCTGGCGTCGGGACCAGTGGCGCCCCCGCGTGAGGGCGGAGAGCAGTCAGCAGGAGCTGCTCTACCAGCGGGCGATACGCTGCCACGGATGCTGCTGCTGCCGGCGCGTGCAGGAGCGCCATCACCTGCAGGGGATTTTTTGATGACAGAGACGTGACAACGTGATAACAAAAGGGGGGGGGGGGGGGGGGGGAAACAAATAAATAAATAGGATGCGAAACCCAGGTGGGGAGGTGGTACCTCCTCCACCTTCCGGCGTGGGATATCCGCCCTGCGCGCCACCTCGTACGCCATCATGTCCTGCAAGCATGAGCATCGTGTCATGAGGAGGCGCATAGTCAAGGGGCAGGACTCCAGCACCAAGGGGAGCGTGTGTTCGCCGGAGTGTGTGTGTGTGTGTGTGTGTGTGTGTGTGTGTGTGTGTGTGTGTGTGTGTGTGTGTGTGTGTTTATATCTTATTGGGGGAAGGAGAAGGGGGGGGGGGGGGGTCTCTCACCGTGATGTCACGCCACCACTGCTCCCGCTGGAGGCCACCCAGGCGCTCGTGGATAGCGTTCAGGCCGAGCACAGACCTAACGTGCACTTCCCCCAGTGCACCGCCAGAGTTGGCCGTCCGAGTCTCCACCTCAATGCAAATACGTCCTTGCCCATCCTGCGTGTGCAGCCTCCCCATGCTTAGGGGCTGTGGGGCTGGCGGCGGTTGGAAGGGGGTGGGGGTGGGGGGGAGGGGGGGAGGAGGCTGTAAGGGGCGCCTGCCTTGAGGATGTTGATGGGTGGTACCATCTGCGCTACGCTGATGTCCACCTGGAAGATGCTCTGCCGCCGTCCGCGCGACGGCGTCAGCTGTACACTCCAGTTGCGCTGTAACCTGAGCTCAAGCCACCACCAAAAGACAAGTAGGCGTCAGGAAAGAAGGATCTGGGGGAGGCAGTGCTAGGGGGGGGGGGGGGGGGGGGGTGGATGCACAGCGCCTCTGCACGTCGCCATCAATCATACAGGACACAAAACTGCAATGCTGTGAGCAGGTTAGAAACCCTTAGCCGGACTGGATTCGTCAACGCGATTGTGGGCAATACCCCCCCTTCAAGTTACACCTCACAGCGCATCCGCTAACAGCAACCTCAACTATATTCCCCACCCGCCGGAGAGTACAACAGCTGGCATCGCACCATACTTCACCACACCACAACCTACAGCAGCATTTTCTGCGCGCTACTGCGCGCTTTGGCCAGGGGGCTGCCACCGCCACCACCACCACCACCACTGCAAGCGTGTGCTTGTAACGACGCAAAACAGGGTCGCCTGCAGCCCGCATCTGCCCCCGCTCCCCCCCCTCCCCACCCCCAACCAGTCCAACCCTCCCAGAACTGCCCGCCAGATCGTAACGCCAAGTCATCAGCCCTCTGCTGGCTACTGCCCATACCTCAGCGAGCTCCCGAGAAATCTTCAAGTTTGTAGCAGGCGCTTCGATGACAAGGGAATGCTGGGAGGGTGGGGGGTATACCTGGCCAGGTTGGTGTAGAACTGGTTGTCCTGGGCAGTGAAGGTGCGCAGTGCCGCAGCGCCGGTGCGCAGCACATCTGCCAAGCCCCCCAGGCGCTTCTTCGTGCCTCCCGCGCGCACGGCCGCCCGTCGCCAGCGCTCTGCGTCCGGGAGCTCCGGCTGCGTTACGTGCGCGGGGCGCAACCACAGGCTACCCTCCACCTGCGCCACCACGTCCACCAACACGTCCGCATCGCCCTGCCAGGGGCGCGGGTGGGCAGCAGCTCAGCGTCGCTAGAAACAGAGCCTGCCCAGCCTCCCGTTCCCCCCCTCTAAACCCCCCCCCCCCCCCCCCCCCTCCTCTCCCTCTATGTGCGATTTAGACCGCCGAGCACCCGCCGTCTGACCCACTTTGCAGCATTTTGAAGCCCAGCGCAATGCCGCTGCCGCGAATTGGAGCAGTTCTACAGCAGCAATGGGGGCAGTCAGAAGCAGGCCGGCCGTACCTTTGCCTGCACCAGTAGGTCTATCACCTCCTGCGGATTCCGCAGTGGCTCCACCTGCACAACATCGTCGACCCCCATATTCAGTTGCTGCCATCACACCATCCCCCACCGCGTGGCAGCCAGCAGCCAGCAGTCCCTTCCAACGCCGGACTCACAGGTGCTTCCTTGCCGCCCGCGCCATCCTCGTCCGCACTGAGCTCCCCGTCGCTGAGGGTGCCCTTGTCGCCCTCCGCGCCTCCCTCCCCAGCGTCGCCCGCCAGCACGCGCCCCGCCGCATCCGCGAGCGCGCCATGCGAAAGCCGCACGAACTTCCACAGCTCCTCACTGCCTGCGTCGCCGTGCACCTCCTCCCCGCTCTCCTCCACCCAGCGCGGCCGCTTCACACTAGGCGGCGCTGCATAAGCCAGCGGATGCAGCGCTTTGCCACTATCTGGCGAGGCGCCGGGCGCCGCCTCGACGTTGTCGCCCTCCATGTTGTGCCGCGCACTCCCCACCTCAGCAGACACTCTGGCGACTGGGCCCAGCTACCATCCTCACAGATGGCCAGCAGTGGAGGCGCGGACAAAACGAGAGGCTGGCGCCCGACCAGCACGGCCCGGCAGCCAAACCCTAGCCCAACATCGCTTCTAAACGTGGCTCCAAACTCCGCAACCAGCGCCCCCAGCCCTGCGCTGCTCCAGGCGCAGGCCGGTCTGTCCGCCGCTTGAGCTGGCCTGGCCCTTTCCCGATGGTAGGCGCCTGCCTCAGACCCTCCAGCGCCAAGGCATTTCACAAGAGTGGGCTGCTATATAGGCCACCGTCCCCCGGAACTGCAGCGGGCAGATGAAGGAGGGGGGGGGGGGGGGGTGAGGGGAGGGAGGTTGGAGGTTGCCAGTGTTTCAGGTACTTCTGTCTGCCCAGCAACGCAGACTCAAGGTCAGGCGTGCGGGCTGTTTGGCACCCGGATCGCTTGGCCTGCCGTTGAGTGCGGCTACTCGTTGATGGGGAGGGACGCACTCAAATCGGGGCGGCGGAGTAATATCCCGCAGCTTGGAGACGTGTCCGCTGGAGGCCCTAGGGTCGGAAGGGGGGCGCAGGGCTGAGAGACGTGCCGTGACGCCAAGCCAGCGGCGGCGATCACTGCTGGCCGCATTCTGCATCGCGCTCATCAGCAGCAGCCAGGCGGCGCGGAGCGGGCGGCGCAGCCGATGGCGATGTAGATATGTGTGCCGAATATGATTGATACATACAGGTATATTATATGACAGTCCGCTATTTGGTCCGCCACGGTCGGGTTAGCATCCTACGTATTTGTTAGCACCCGTTTCTGCTTTGTTTTGTAATAGATTGTAAGGGTTTCAGCGTTGCGAGTCCTGTCCCGGCCGGGGGCGGGAAAAGCCGTCGCGGACCCTTTCCTTCGGTGGGGGGGCGGGTGGCGCGGTCAGGATGACGTTCTTAATGGGACATTCCGATTGCATTACGTATCATAACGGGACTTTTCGGACAGATTTACGAGTCCTGTTACAATAACATACCGCTTAAATTGATATATTTTGTCGCTGCGTGCGGGGCAGCACTGGCGGATCCTACACCATCTATTTAGTTGCGGGTAGCCGGGTAGGTGGCTCTAATGATAAAGCAAATCAGCGGACGAACAGCGGAATAATAACATGTTATAACAAATGTCTAAAAAAACGGAGGTTCATTAATCGGAATTAGTTTCGAATGTGCCTCCGATTACATTGCGAAACCTATACGGAACTCGCACTGTCCATCGCACTGTACGGAAGTCTTAATGTGGCGTTCACGCTGCCGTGTAAGGCCACGTAGCGTCCTGACGGATAAGGGAATACTGATGATAATCTGACCGTCGTGTTTATTTGCTGCTGCAGGAATGAAAAATCTTTGGGTGAAAATAATGCAGACAAGCATGAATACGTAAAACATCGCAGCCTGTGCTGCTGTTGTATCCACGGATATATACACCTGACCAAGGTAAATCATCTTACATTCCCTCTACGGTGCCTGCTGAAGTCGCATGTTCTGCATTCACATAAATGCATGAATAGATCAATGTCTCGGTCCGCAGCTCCAAGCCTTACTACGGAGCATGTAGTCCAAACACCGCCATTGGACATTCCAACATTGCAATAGAAGTCAGGCTGGCCATGGAAACTAAGGTTCAAAAGCCTGCACCGATTCCGTAGCAACAGATGTGGACATGCCATCTATTGGCGCTCTGCACAGAAGATATAGCCCCGTGTAAGCAAAGCGCCATGGGAGCAGATGGCGGGCATGATCAGGGTTGCGCTGGGCAGCCTTCTGCAATTGCCCACTGCAGCATCTGCAGCCCGCGCTTGCAGCCTGCCTCACTGTGCTTTCGAGCGTAGTGCACGACCATCCAGTCCCATGGGCAGCCCTTGTGGCGCAGCCACTTCAGAGTTTCCAGGTGACCTTCAAGAGCAGCCGCGGCGCATGCAAACTCGTCCCATTCGCAGCCGCGGTCCCGCAACCAGCGGAGTGCAGGGATGTGCCCGCCAAAAGCGGCGGCGGCAGTGAAGCTCGTGTTGGACGCGGACCAGCCCTGCTCTTCCAACCACTGCATGATTTCCAGGTGGCCACCAGAGGAAGCCGATGCCATGATGTCCGGGCCCCACTCACACCCATGCTCCCTTGCCCAGCGTAGCAAAGCATAATGGCCACCCCGGGCAGCAGCATCGCATGTCCTCCAGCTCCAAAGACATCCGTGCTCCCTGGCCCAGGCCAGCACATTCAAATGCCCGCCTCTGGCTGCAGCCGCACAGGTGCTGGCATCCCACAGGCAGCCATGCTTGCGCGCCCACTGAAGAACATTTAGATGCCCCCCACGCGCCGCCCCACGGCAAGTGAGCATGAGGCTCGGCATGCAGCCTTGCTCTGCGGCCCACTCAAGCACATGTAGGTGCCCAGAGGCAGCGGCGGCGGTGCACGCGTCCTCTTGCAGCGGGCAGCCCTCCATCCACAACCACTGCAAGAGGCGTAGGTGTCCACCGTTGGCAGCGGCGGCGCAATACTCCGCCGAGCAGCTGCACCACTGCCCTTCAATCAGCCACTGGGCGACCTCCGCACGACCGTTCTCTGCAGACGATAGGCAGCAGTCAGGTCCATAGTCCCTTGTAAGTACGACACACAACCCACAATTACACCGTAATCTGCTCCGTCCCCTGATGTACCCCTACCTTCCTCACTACAATACGTGCTTGCAGCACAAGAAGTGCCCCACTTGCTGAAGCACCAACTCTGCACAGGCAGCTGGCGACTTCTACTACCCTGTCGATTAGTCAGGCGAGCGGGGGCATGGGCGCGGGATGTTTCTGCGGCACCCACCTGCGGCGTCCAGCATTGCCGCATTGACGTCAAAGAAGGAAGGGTGCTGTTTCAGTGCCCACGCCAGCAGCTCCACGCTGCCGTACATGTGCCGCACGCGAATGCGACCAGTGCTTCCCGTCTTCCTATCCGCGGCAACTACCGCTGCACGCAGGTCACGACTGGTGGCCCGCAGGATGCCCCGCCACTCGGCGTCGACGCAGGACACCACGCGGTCCAGCAAGTCCGGGGGCATCTCCCAAGGTATGGGTGGCGCCGGCTCCGCCTCAGCGGGCAAGGTTCCCGCCATTCTGTGACTGCGATTCGGCGCGCGAGTGCCCGCGGGGGGAGGTGGGGAGGGGAAGCCGCGGGGGCCTGGGGTTGGGGGAAGGGGAGCTGCCTGCCTCCGATGATGAGGGCGAGAGCAAGCCGTAGATAGTGGCGCGCAGGTGCAGAGAGGCCGGCGGAGCGTGTGGGGGGGGGGGGGGGGGGGGAGGCGGGGCGGAGGCAATCCCATACAGTAGGAATCGCATGGATAGTTGTATCCATGGTACCGTAGTATCGGCTACTGGTACCTTATAAATAATAATAAAGGAGCATTATCGCAATTTGGCCATATTAAGGACAATTCTCCCTTTTCCTCACCGACTATGTCTATTGGCATGATGCCCTTCTGAGTGCGGATGATATGGAAACCCTATCTCTGGGGCAGCCTGTCACTATTCGCATCATCTGACAAGGTACCCTGTACATCCCTTTTTTTTTTCCCCGCCCCCGGGACAGGACTGGCACCAGTGAAACCCTTGCAGGGTACCGGGTACCCTGTACATCCCTTGTCCGCTCGGCTGAGCGGTCGTCTCGCACGCAAGAGGTCCCGGTATCGATTCCTAGTTGAAGTATTTCGGCAATATCATCCCGGCGTGTCATGGGCTGGGTTTACCCGGTCGATGCATGGGTTAATTAGGCCTTCGGGATTCGAATGAGGCAATGGTCTGCGGGCTATTATATGCCAAACCTACGAGTGCAGTTGGCGCAAGAAGTCAAGTGTTGGGGCGGCTTCTGCCGATGTCCCGTGTCGTACCGTTCTGAGGGCAATGAAAAAGTGCAAATACTAAATGGTGATTGGCTAGTCGCCATTTGCTTTTTGCGACGTGACGCCCGCCGTGTGCATGTATAAATTACGTCGGTAGAGCGGTCTACCGGTAGAGCACATCTCGTGTCATACCGGCTCAATATCGGACGTCGCATATTCGACCTCCGAAATTCCGATATTCATACTTATCTAATACTACAAAGCGAGAAAACAATAAAGGACGTCCTAGATTCACATCCAACCCATAGCGACTAATTTATGAGGGTGATACCCTGTGTTATGACCAGTGTTGTGCTGAACTCAGTTCAGTTCGGGGTAGTTCGGGAGTTCAGGCCGAAACCGAATTGAGCCACCTGAATTCAGTTCAGGCTGAACTGCGCCTCGAAAATTCCATGAACTAAGGGGTCTCCGAACTACATCGTAACACAACAGATATGGCCCCAACAAGTTACCGCAGCATCCGTACATAAAGATAAGATGTTCTACGGGGAGAAACTTGCCGCGCACGTACGCCCCAGAACCCCTCCAACATGTTAAGTGCACCAGCCGCCATCATTAGATTGTTCAGCACACAACGCTTCCACTCCAACACTTCCCCTCTAACACCCAGACATGAACTATGCCCATTGTCAACCTAATATGCAGTCGCCGCCCATCGGTACACATGAACGCGGCGATGAGGAAATGGACGATGATGTCGTCGAGTCGGAGGTCGAAGAGGACGTCGTCATCGTGGAGAGGAGCTGCATGCCGCCAGCGACGATGACGGCGCGCAGCTAACCGCCGGCGATGCTCCCAACGCAATGCGGCGGCGCCCCCCTCGCGTACCTAGCACCGCCTCTTCGGGTGCCCGAGGGCAGCTACCCGAACCCGAACCCCAACAACCCGATGATGCTGTATGCAATGATGCCATGATCGAGTCCGTAACTAAACTATCTACGGGACTGCGGGACAAACGCCGAGCAATCCCGAGCCCGCCGCCGCCTGGCGAGGAACCCGACGCGGAGGCTATCACGTATGTGGTGCTGCCATGCATGCTGCCACTGCTTTGCATGCAATGTAGTGTATATGCTAGATAATCTGATGCTATGCTGCATGTTGTGCTGCATGGCCCCAACGCGCGTTTCCATGCATGCAGGCTGGATGTTGACATCAAGAAGATGACAGTCGCCAAGATTGATCGCATCCGGACTGATGTCGACAGCATGTTGGATCCCTTCTTTCCGTATAACACGGAGCGTGCCAACGAGGTGGTAGCAACGATGATGGACCTCCTGCTTGTTGGTGGCAAGATCTCCGTGGACGCCAACGCTGCCAAGCTTGGCGACCAGGCGCATGCCATCAGGATCGCCACTGGTCTGATCAACCAGTACCATGACAAACTGACCTCATAGCCATGATGTTTGCCTTGACGACACCATCACAGCTGCCAAGCGTGCACATGGAGGCACCAGTGGCAATTCCGTTGTTGTCCCAGGCATTCCTGTTGAGCCCGACATTGATCTCATGGCGGCAGCAGATGAGCAGAACGATGGAGCCACGGTCCATAGGAGGGAGGAGAGCCACAAGAAGCAAGTAGTCTTGGATGAGTGGGCCCGCTATGTCAGTTCAGCACAAAAGGTCAACGGTGGCTTTGCCACAGGTGTCAGTCTGATGGATTGGCGGCGTGCCCACGCTTCCCAGTACCCTGTAGTATCTGAGCTTGCCCGTATTATGCTCTGCATTTCAGCTAGCCAAATAGAGTGTGAGCGTGTTTTCTCTTTAGCAGGTCTGGTTCCCCAAAGCATGCGTAGCAAAACGGGAGTGGAGATGATGGCCACACATGTCTTCATTACCAAGAACCTGGACGTCACCGCCGAGATCCATGACATATTGCTGCAACATACGGCGAGAGTATACGTACGATCAACAATGCCATCTCCGGCAACCTGAAGATATCTTCACCAACGGAGGAGGCCATTTCCATCGCGGCAACATGCAACGAGGGGCTGCATGACTATGAGGGCAAGGCACTCAATGACCAGCTCATCATGGAGCGTGAGCTGTTGAAGGAGTGGCAGGAGACATCCAACGACACCGCGCGCTTCGACATACGATGCGCCGTATAGATGACCCAGATGGTTGGCCTTGAGCCCGGGAGGGCAAGTGGCGCGCCGTCGCATGCTCGCATTCCCACGTGGGGCGATGTCACCAACTCAATGGGTTGTACACAGGCTCTTGCCTATGCTTGTCGTAGGCAAACACAGGCACACACATGCAAGATAAGGGGGAATAGGGACCGCCATAAGGCGGACGCCCTCTATAAGCACGCGATCGCGGCCATGGCAAGGCGGCCGCACGTCACGCTAAGTGCTAATCGCACGCACGCGCGCCGAGCGCGCACCGCGCGCCATACGCATTACGCACTGCCCTTGTCTAATTGTACTCATTAAGTCCTATGCTGCTACTCGGCTGCGGCTACAATTAGTCTTGCGCCTTGTACCAGCAGCAGTACAGTACTTTGTCTTCTGCATGTAGTCTACCTTAGGGGTCCATGTTACAGGTCCCGATTGGAGGTACCATCTGAGTTCCCTTAGAAGTCCCGCCTAGGTGTGCTTGGGCGGGTCTCCGATCTTGGGTATGTCTCCTTGCGCCTCGCTCAGGGCTATGACCAAGGTATGGAACCCTAACCAATCAGGTGCCCTGCATGTGGTCTCAACCGGGTATGGAACCCTAGCTGTAACCCTATCCTACCCGGAAGGGCTTTCCTGTCCCGTTTTTCATGCGCACGCGGATATGATAGATGCTGCGGCATGCGTAGACACCAACACCTGTAATATTTTCCTTTCCATAACAGTTTTAAGCCTACATTTTGCCCCTGCATTTTAATCATTGCATCAGCTAGTTCTAGAGTCATATTCAGACCGCAGTTCAGTAGATGTTCAGTGGCAGTTCGATGGCGGTTCGGACTGAACTCGATTCAGTTCGGGCAGTTCGGATAGTTCAATTATCCAGTTCAATCTGAAATGCGGTTCAGTTCAGTCTGAACTGAATTCAGCTGAACTCCCTGAATTCAGTTCAGCAGTCCGAACTGAACTCGGCCGAAATGAGTTCAGCACAATCTTTGGTTATGACGGCGATACCAGTAGACCCCCAGGAGTTTGCACCTGGTGATACTAGCGCCACCGCGGGCACTCCACCGCGGGTATAGGTACTCGTCGTATCGCATGTATAAATCATGATTGGGCCTAAGGCATAATCCTCAAGTTATTCCGGGAGACTTATGTTATAACATAAGTGGTTATGGTTATGAGGAAGTCACATCGAAAATCGGCATTAAGTCCCAAGCATAAGTGCCGATAAAACCCGCAGTTGGCTCCCCCGCAGACCGCCGCGTACTACTCGTAGATACAGTACCTATGTACGAGCGAGGTGGTTTTTATACGAGGCGATAGTGGTACGAATTATAAATAATGTACTCGTGATGCCGGCACACAGCAAACCGTCGCGGAGGCAATCTTCCCGCCGGATCGCTATCCATCACCTTGCCAGCAGGCGCACATGCGCCCGCCATGACGACACCAACACCCCCAACGGGCAAGGACGGCGCAGCGCTCACGGGCTCCGCCATGTCTACATGCGATGGAAGCTCCGTACTCTCGCGCCATACTGCGGTTCGCAGCGAGATTTGCTCCGGTACGGGCGATGCCGGCTCCTCACCCGCCGCTGGTGAGCAGACACCCGCCGCCGCACCACCCGGCCGCGGCCACCACCACCGCCACAACAGCCGACGGTTCTTCGAGCTTCCCGGCTTCCGATAAGCCTGAACGCGGCGCTTCGGACACACGAACTGCTGAGGACATCCGCCGCGCGCGCACGCATTGAGCTGGTGAACAAGAATCTTAGGGCGTCCCGGGGATCGCACGCGACCCGCATGAAGTCGCCTTACTGGGGCTTCTTCGTCGACAACTTTTCCCTAGAAGCTGACGACTGCGAGATTGTGGATGGCTCGTCCGATGGAGAGGCAGTATGCTGTATTTTGTGTTTTGGCTCGAAAACCAACCAGCTGCACCCAAAGTTTCCGAGAGAGGGGGCATTCTGTGCGACTGTGGAGGAGCTTAACGCCAAGACGTGGGCTGAGCCGATGGCTAAGCTGACTGATCGTCTCGGCGGTTCCAAGCGGTTCCCCGAGTGCGAGCTGAGATACAAGGTCGCGATGCGCTGAATCCCAGATCGGTGAACCGCAATTGGCCCGACTTGACATTGATAGCATGTTGTGCAGTGATATCACGTTCCCCCGGAATGGATTTAGATACATTTGATTGCAAAATGATTTTGTAACCATGCAACCCCTTCCGATCAATGTCCATGGGCAGTCCAGGAAATATTTCGGCCACTTCCTCACTTCTTATGCCACAAATTATGGCATAATTATGTTATGAGCATAATTATTCCAAAATTATATCATGAGGCATAATCCCGCTCATGCCTGATCATAACATAATTATGTACTTGTGTCACAAGTACTTATGTTCTGACATCAGCGACCCATGGGTCACTTATGCCCAACCCTGGTATTAATGCTAGCGAACGACTACAAGCCCGCCACGGTAACGAAGCACCGCGCGAAGAAGATCGCGCCGAGTGCCGTGCGCTGGCTGACTGATGACGAAACATTGTCACAATCCGTGACGCGCCGTGCGGCCAACGTCCAGCTGCTGACTGCGAACAGTCAGGAGCGAAACGTCACATCAGCAAGCGTAGATGAAGTAGCGACCCTACTACACCTTTTTAGGCTTTCTAGACTACCTGTAGCAGACAATTTGAATGTTGCAGGTCGCACAAGCATGTATTGATCACACTCACTGGTGACGCTATACATACAGGGACGGTATCCCTAGGGATACCGGTACCTGTAGTATGGTACCAATATTTTATATATTAATATTTCTCACTGTCCTGTCCTGGGGGCGGGAAAACATTACTCACTGGCGCCTTTTGTAATTCATACCAGGCATACCGGCCGGGTATCTGTGCGACACGGTCACGCCAATTGATGAGAAAGGTGCCAGCACCAACGCCGCTCGACGCCTTCCCCTGCAGTCGCGACTGTTCCACCCACCCAAAGGCCCGAAACCCACGCACTACCGAGTGTACCTTTATCAAGCCAGGTGGGCTCCTCTTCGGTCCCCCTTCCCCACCACACAGTAGCGACTATCACCGGTATATTGCGAACGACGACGGCGCAGCGACAAGTTACAGCTGCCGTTCTGCGTGCGACTGAGCACACGGCTCGAGGCAAACGGCCCGACTATTTGTCAGCTGGTTGGGGGTTCACGAGCCTCTCGCCCGTCCACAAGCCCGCCTATTTTCCCAATTTCGACCCCCCTACTTTCTCGCTCTCGGTTGCGCTCGGCTCCCTCTCAATCCCCCCCCCCCCCCCCCCCCCCCCCCCGCTTGCCGCCGCTCCAGTCGCTCACCACTGACGAAGTTATCAAAACTTCCACGAGCACCTGATACTGACTTGTGCAATCCGTTCGTGACGTGGGGCGCAGGTCCCACCGGCGGGTAAATACCATAATGCGGTCCTTCGCGCTCTCGATCTGCATCCTGGCGGCCGTCCTCGGCACCGCAGCAGCATACCCGCAGTGGTACTACGCCTGCGAGCAGCCCACCCAAGGCTACGGATACCACAGCAGCCCAGTTGCCGACAAGTGCGCCCACCCAGGCCCCCTCTGTCCTCATCATGTATGCGATTAACACAGTTTGCGATCACAGCTGAGTGCGACCATTTGTTACGGCTTTGTTGCGACTCGTTTTGACGCCCTCCTGCCGCTTTGTGCGGTCCCCACATAACAGCGATATCAGCTTTATTCTGATGGATAGTGCCTCCCAGCCTGTGACATCCTTTGTCCCCGGCCAGACCTACCAGCTCAAGGTTGGTTGCCGCCCAGTGCCCGTGAGAAAATAAAACACTGCATTCGCCTTGGTCCGCATAAGGGATCACAATCCGCTGACGATGGTATGCGGTGGTTTGGGCTTCTCCAGATGGACCGCGGCGCTGCGTCTCGTGGCATCGTGTTTGCCTCCGCTGGCTCCTTTACAGATGGCGCCGTTAGCTGGTGAGCAAACCTCAGACCTTTCACCTTTTCCATGTGGCTGTACATTCCTCAAGCTTTGGGTGTAATGGCGGCAATGCTGGGTTGTTTCTAGCATGTTGACTAGCATGTTCTTCTGCAGTGACGGCCAGCGCGCTACCTTTGAGATCAAGTCTGGCTCCCATGCCATTCAGTGGACTGCTCCTCCTTCAGTGGGTAAGGCCTTGCATGTGATGCACGCCAACCATCTTGAGATCCCAGCGCCCGCTTAACCACTGGTTCTGGACAAAGTGCGATGCTGTCATCCAACAAGATGCACTGCTGCCGGTCCCGCAGACTCTGTGACCTTTGAGTCCAACTTCGCCACTAGCCCCGTCTCGCCGTACTACCAGAGTATGGCCACCTTCACGGCATGAGGCGCCAGCTGCAGTCCTGTGGGAAAATGGCGCGGCATATTGTGCTCTGATGGGCCGGCCTAGCCACCTCGCGGCTCGGAAACTGCCAGCAATCCTCAACACATTCATAAATACTGTACATGTACTGTAATGTAAGCCAGCAGTGCTGTAGCTGCATTTCTGTTTCGCAGTGTCATGAGGTCTGGAACCATCCTATGCACCAAGATTGAACAATGCCCCAATCCCCCCAACTTGCGAGCTTGCTATGTCCTTGCACAACATCCGATCATCTCATGGGTAGCACGAAGATTCACAGCTTTTATCTAGGGAAGTGCAAATGCAGGAATGGCAACACATTTACCGGCCGAGCACATATTCTTAATGTGGAGTGCATGAATTCTCGCGAGTAGTTAGCACATGCTTGTCTCCCCTTTCTTTCTGAATTGAAGGGAATTTAATCTGTCGGCTTGATTTGATTCCAGTCATGCAGGGTCACAAGCTGTGAAGGTCGTCAGATGTGTACAAGCACATAAACAATCAGGTATCATGGTGGTATAAATAACGCCCACCGCAGGTCGGCAGTTCTACCCGTCATATGTCTGCCTGGCTTTGTGCAAGCATAGAAATACTTTGTGCAAGCGTAGAACTGCATCCGAGACACCGGGCGGTCGTTGATATCACAATGCTGAGATATCGATATTGAAGGCAGGTTAGTTTCAGACAGCTGCCGCGACTGGTATTAGTAGATACATTAGCCAATAGTTGCCGGGCCTCCACCACCACTTGCATAGAAGGATTGCATGCAGAGAAGGTATGCATCATATAAATCATGCTGTGAATGCCGGGCAACTGATATCTTTTTGTTCCTTACCCACAACCAGGGCAGCACAAGAAATGACAGGCAGGCATCTATACGTAAGTGTTTTTGAGTTCATCGCATGTTTTTTGTTCATCGCATGTTTATTGAATGCACTTATGTATTGTGAGGCTGCCAAGTACACGCATAAATGCAGCGGTCTTGATGTGTGATGCTGCCATTGTTCTTGTGCACGCCCTTGCAGGTTCTTAAACCTCTGTGCCTGGTTCCCTGGCTCGATCAATGAAAATTGCATATGGCTTGTGCGGGGGCGGTGTCATGCCTGGGGCTCACACTATTGCGGCGAGAGCAAGACACTGCGAGAGGGCCTCTGGCCCATGAAGTGGTTTTTGGGTCCAGCCACTACCGTCCTCAAGCGATATGCTGTGGTGAGGTAGCCACGAGTTGGGGACTTGCTTTGGAAGTTGCAAAATCACCTCACTTTCTGTTATTTTGTGTGTTCTTCCCGGAGGCGCATCATCATTCCCTTATTCCTGGAAGCGATATCTGCACCAACAGTAAAGATTATTCACATCAGTATGTATCTTGCTCGCATCATGGGTTACGAATACAAGCACAAAACTAAGTCACACACCCTAGCAAACGCCCATTAGATGATTCACGCGTATCTACTCCCGTTTGTGTTCGGGGGGACTAAATGAGTACAGCTGTATTCCAAACGAGGTAGGGTGAGAGATATGTTCACCGCCAGTTAATAGTTATACTAGCAAGATGGATGGTAGTCGGACATGATTATGAAATTATTACTATGTTCTTGGCGGCTATCATATATATCGCATTACTCTTGTATGATGCCTCTTGTGGGATTCATGTGCATAATCTCCCTTTGTGTAACATAGTCGTTATCATGCTGTATCGCATAACGGCTCGCAGCTGTTTTCGCGCATACACGCACTGGTACTGTATGGGCTCGGGTACCTGTAGCGCCCCTTTAAATTCTGGCCCAGCAAGCATCAGCACAGCTGCGAATTCACAGCGCAATAGCATCATCGAGACGAACAGGCGGACTGGCCCGCCGATCCCCGCTACTCTGCGGGATAATCAGAGGAGTGAATATGATTAGGTCGCTATGAAACATCGCTAAAAGATTAATACAAATTTAAACGTAACGACCAGTCTGCTATCACTGGGGGAGAATGAAATCCAGCAATAATTATAACGAGGTATTAGCGACTAGATAGCGGTCGATTACGACTAGTGTAGCGACTGTAGTGATGGGTTTAATAGCGACTCGTTATTTGCTTACATGGGAACGACGGCGCCAACGCAGGGCTCGATCAGGAACTACGTTGAGGCGCTCGCCGATAGAAACCATCCCACAGCCGTCCCCTCCCCACGTCTCACCCGCGCCGCGTGTGCCGTTGCTAATTTTCGAGACGGGGCTTCTGCCACTGACAGTGTTGGATTGGGAGGTGTACTTCAGGCTTGCCCTGGTGGCCGTACTTTGACAACTTGAGGGTCGAGAGCCGCCAGCAGAGCCTGCACAGGGTGCCTAAAACGGGCGCTCGTTTGGCATCTGCATACCACGCCCGCAGTCGACAATGGCGCTGTGCTGCACGGCGTCCATTGCCCTGCCTTTTCGCCGCCCTCCTGCGGGCCAGCAGCGCGTAAATGGTCTGCGTGGAATCAGTCGCGCACGCGCCATTGTGGCATGCCGCGCTCAGCATCAGGGCAGCGCGCAGCCGCTGCGGCCTGTCCAGGCTGGCGAGAGCGAGGAGGAGCGGCTGCGAAAGGACGCGGAGGTGAGCCTTGGCCGGCGGGGCTGCGCTTGTGGTGCTTCCTCAGCCGCCTGCAACAATCGCATACCCAACATAAGCTCTGAATACTCTGCTACCCCCAGCACACGATACCACCCCATGCCCTAAACCAGCCTTCCCCCATCATATCGCCGTACGTTCGCTCATCGGTTCGCCTACTTCTGCCCCAGTCTATGATGCAGATGGAGGCCACCGCGGCGCTACTCAGCGGAACGTCCAGCCAGCCAGGGGCGTGGAAGTGGGCCATTCGGCAGCGCATATGGAAGTTGCTGGAAGAGAAGGGCCAAGCTGGGTGAGGCGCACGCAAAATCCTCCCATATTTTGATACCCCTCTCCCCCACTTCTTAGGTAGCCCTTTGTTGTCAGTGGGGCGTTGATATGAGGCGGGGCCTGATGCCCCGTGCATTGGGCCGCCCCGCGCAGGAAACCAAAGCCTATTGATCATCGCATCCCGAACTTTTTAGGCTCTGAGGTGGCAGCGGCCCGCCTGGCTGAGCAGGACTTCTTCGCCAGCTGCAAGGTGACCTGTGCTTTCCTCCCATCATAAGCTATAAGGCACCATTGCAGACTTGCCTCGTGGGTGAGAAGGCTGGGATTTACTGGGGATGGGGTGTAATGCTCTTGACACAATGACACATGACAGGTGGTGAAAGTGAACCCGGACACTCCGCAGAAGATGGTGAGGCAGGCAGTGCTGCGCGCTGGGCGTACGTTAGTGACCCCGCAGCCGCGCCTGCGCACTGGCTTCTTTTCCACGCTGCACAGGTGCGGCAGCTGCTTCTGTGTACCTAGGGACGTATCTCTCGGGCTTCTGGTTTTATCAATGACTTCAAGTACCACTTTCATTTCTTCCTTGTGTTTTCTGCATATCGTCGCGATATTGACGTTTCAGATATTTGCGTAGACTTCTAACTGGATTTTACATCATTCCATAACTTTTTCTTTCAATTTTCATTTTTTGTTATGGTGCCAAAATCAAACCTGTTTCTTGTTTGCTTGTGGGGGGTTATGTACAGGTTCTCTGTAATACTCTAGACGAGCTGTGCTCGAGTACGGTACGGGGTGCAACTTTAGGAACTATAATCTGATTAACTCCTATTACCATGACTCCGAGAACATCAGCCCGCTGGAGGCAACCACTGCCACTGTCGTCCGGTACGTTGTTTGGATTGGTGAGCGAGGGCACATTGGGGCGAAGTCGTTACAGCCCTACCTGTCAGCAATCGACACGTTCTTCAGGCTGCATATCATTGACCCCATCGCTAAGGACAGCCTGCACCTCCAGTACAAGTATTAAGTTAAAAGTATAAAAGTACAAAAGTATACTAGTAAAAGTGTCAAGTTGATGGACACCTGCATTCAAAGATTCATACTGTCCGGTACGAGTACGCGGCGGATGCATCCCTAGCACGGCAATGGTTGCGAATCTGTGCGAGCTGGCGGTGGAAAGACAACCATGAGCCGTTTTTATTTCCTATCACAGATCCCAGCTCCACTTGATCTGGGTTTCAGAGCCTGCATTATATACTTCCAGCTTGAACAATGTAGTATTGTCTCGCCGTATGATACATTTTGCAATAGTTGTCTTTCTTGCTGGAAGAATCTTGCGTACTTTCATTGCTAAATAAACTCTTACATTAAATTGGCGCCTTACCATATCTGTCTGTGAGTATCGACATTCTAACAGTGACTAATATTGATACATAACAAGATCACCGGTACGCAGAAACGAGGAAATCCGCCTGCTAGCGCCAAGTGAAATGCAGGCTTGAGTAGTCATTAATATCCGGAATTTGAGGGAGGCGCTTGCTCTGCGGAGCAAGGAGTTTCTCCAGCGAGGACCTAATCTGCCTTGCATGGGTGGCATGTTCTAGGGATCACCTACCTGTGGAGGACATCCCGTTTGCATCGACGTCCGCGGGCGTGCGCAAGCATGGGCGCCCAGTCTTGCTGGACGATCCCATGACTGTCGACCTAGTAATGGTCGGTAGCGTGGCTGTCAACCCGGCAAACGGCTGCCGGATCGGGAAGGGGGAGGTGCGTTTGGCTCCCAAAGCTAGCACGTGGCCCAGAGGCGAGCATAGCTGATGCACATGGACTGCGTTTTACTAGCATTGGCATTGGCATTGGCACACCCCGTTCAGAAGCCTGTGATGACAATGGCGCTCAGTCTTTTACCTTCCTCGCAGGGCTTCGCAGAGCTGGAGTACGGTATCCTGCGCTGGATGGGCGCCATCGACGACAGCACGCTGGTTGTCACGACCGTGCATGACCTGCAGCTGGTTGACGACATCAGCGAGGACATGATGCTGGAGCACGATGTGCCGGTGGACATCATCGTCACGCCAACCCAGGTGTGCAGGACATGTCGCATGCTCTGCGCTGAGCCATGTGGATGTGTGCAGAGGCAGAGGCTGAGGAGTAGTTCACGCTGCTGTAGGTCATCCGCACGGGAACAACGCGGTCAAAGCCACCTGGCATTCTATGGCACAAGCTCAGTCCCCAGAAACTGGGCCAAATCCGGGTGCTGAGGGAGCTGAAGCAGCGCATTGAGGCTGAGACAGGGGCCCCGCTGCCGTCAGGTACGTGCCGTGAGTATAGCTGATAGGAGCATTGAAGTGCAATGAAAAGTAACTGACGGAGATTTTAAGCATTGCTAAAAATCTCCCATATTTTAAATCACCCCAGTCATATTGTGCTATGATGCTGCCCGCGAGGCACATAGCGCGGGAGACTGTTGTGTTATTGCCCTCCCACTCCCATACCTAGCGTCATGGTAGCCAGCTCTGGCTGAACGAGCCACTATGCGCCGTTGCTTCCTAAAGGTCCAGATGAGGTGTTGCCGCCAATTGCTGCGCGCAAATCCAAGGGGCGCGGAGGCCGGGGACGTCGAGGCTCCAGGAGTGACTGATGACAGCCAATGTAGCACATGCATAAGAAGCGACAGGCCTGGAGTGGAAGCATCCCATGGCAGATACGGGGGCGTGCACTATTAAGGAGCGGCAATGCATGCGTACAATGTTGTAAGGACGATTTGACATCCGGGTGCCGCGAACAGGTACCAGTGTCGCATTTTAAGCTCTGTGAGAATGGCATAGTGGTAAGGCTTATCAGCACGGAGCAAAGGGGCGCCATTGACAAACTGCAACGACCCTGCTACCACTCTTCAGGCAGCCTCTGTTCAGGAGTCTGTGTTGGTCAATAACTACAATTGATTATAAACGGCGCTTATGGCACAATAGTTCTGCATCTCATGGCTACATGCCGTGGTGCTCCGCAACTCCACCACTCCGGACCCTTCCAGCGGCAGATTGGCACGCCCAGACGCAGCTTGTGAACGAATATTCCGGCAGGCTCAGTTGTGCGCTAGAAGGTTGGATCGCACAAATTCCGTGCAAGAGTGGCCATGCCACTGCAATGCTGCAGTGGAGACAGCATGTAACATACTGGCATCCATTCCTCTATTATAGTAGCCTTTAAAATAGCATTTTACAACAACGGGGTTTTCCGCGCCAGAGTTACATCAGCATACCTGGGGCATACGAGTACGAGTTGGTCGCAGCGAGTAGTAATAGGGTATGGTGTTTCAACAATTGACATGCCGCTGGTTTTGGCACGATACTCGTAGTAAACCCTGGGGGAACTTCTGGCGGATGGCATCCAACCTTCCTTGGCCTCCATGTGCTCTGACAGGGGCTCTGTCTCCTGGCTGAATGACCTCAGCCAATTGGTGGCTGGGTTCTCTTATGGGTCGGTCCTTTTCGTTGCTCTAATTCTATTTCGGTGGCGATTCCTTTTGGACTATTGTATATTATTTATTGCTGTTCGTCTTTATAATACGCGGCATATACATCATCGATTATTATATCATTATCGTGGCTGTTACGGTGCTATTTTACATCTGTCCCTCCTACAAAAAAAAATTGCATTCATAAGGATTGTAAATATTGATTGATACGGATTTATACTTCCATATATACTCGTACGAAGGGTTAATGCGCCTATTTTACTCGATAGAATAATGACTGTGACCCAATGCATTTTAGTTTAAGAATGCTTAATTAAAAGCGGTGCCGTCCATAGAACCCATTTTTTGCTCTATTTATCAGACGAATTGAGATGCTAGCTAATGTTCGAAATTGTCGCAATGAAATCGGGGTGTATTCGATACCCATAAAAGTAACTTTACGGGGAACGTATGCTGCGGGAGCCGACGCGCGCGGGGTCATCCGCCGTTTGGCGCGAGCATCCAGCGGTCGGCATGGCGGACCCGCGCTCCTGAAGATAATGCGCTGACTACGCTGCGACGACAAGCTACTTAATTGGCAACAGCGCAATCTTACGGTAGCGCTAACGATTAGCTCCAAATTGGAAAGCGCAGTCATTTTTTTTCGCCCCCGGGACCGGACTGGCACTAGTGAAACCCTTGCAACGCCTCTACGACCTACGGCCAGTCATAGAGACCGAAGCGCAGTCATGTTGACACGCTACTAGCATCAGTTCTTATGTAACGGGTTTTAGACGATGTGCTTCGTCAACCAATATACGCAGGATAAATAAGACCGCCCCTGTCGCTGCCGGCAGTCGTATGACCGAGCGCGCGAGCTCCGCGCTATAGTTCGGGGGAGAGAGAGGGATCCGCCGCAGTTGGGCGTGGCGACTTTGCGAAGTGCGGCGGCATCGCGATGTCCGCGGCGGGTGAGGCGACCGGACGGCTCCCATCTATGAAGTTTAGGCGCTTCTCTGTCGCCGAGCATCTCGCCACCGTGTTCCCGCCGGACCCGGCATCGGAGAGCTGGAAGGTGCGCGGCACGGAAGCGTTGACCAAGGGTCTCCCGGAGTCCCGGAGAAGGCCGCGAGGTGCAGCAGCCTTCCCGCCCCGTCTTTATGGTCGCTGGGGTTATTCCGCTCTCCAAATTGTCCTACTCCCGAAGCCTCCTTGTTGAGCCCTCCGCCCTACCCAGCCCCGAGCTCATCAGCCTCTCGCACATGCCCCGCACTGCGTTCACTCGCCACGCCCATTGGCATCGGATGTGGACGGTGGCAGCAGCTGCTAATTCCACGCCGCGTTCTTTGCCCTGGGGCCCATAGATAGGCAGCCGCATGAAGGAGACCTTCAGCGTTGTTCACCTGCCCAGAAGGCTCATCGCAGCGGAGGCTGGAGGCATGCCAGAAGCTAGTGGGGAACATCGTGGATAAGCTGCCGAACCCAGCACCGGACATCGCCTTTGGGAGCGAGCCAGACACGGTGCGTGGGCCTATCATGTGGCATGCCATACGTTCATGCTCTTCTCTTTTGCTCCCTCTTCTGCCTAACACAGGGCCCCATCCTGCACCAATTTCAGGAGAGTCACGCGACGCCGAACCGGCCGGCCGCCATCGCGTTCGGCAACCACGCTGCGGCACTCCTGAGCATGAAGGGCATGGCAGACGAGGCGCTGGATTCGGCGTAGGCGGCAGTTGACCCCTCTTACGCGAAGGGCTGATTCCGCACAATGAAGGCGCTCAAGAAGCTAAGGCGGAGACTAGAGGCGCAGAAGATCGAAAAGGAGATTGATGTAGGGGTGTTGCTGGCGCCTAGATAACGTTTGGCAGGGTGCCAAAGGGGTGGAAAGGGGGGGGGGGGGGGGGGATCATCAAGAACAGATCAATGGTCATTATATGCCGCTGATGTTCCCCGAATAAGAGGATACTATAGTAAACAGGAGGTGTCATGCTGTGGGCCTTACTTCAAGCGGAACTGCCCGCAGCGCCCAAGAGGCAACATGCGTCAAGGTGCTGCCGACCCGGCACCGGCGGCCTTATTTGTTGTTGCTGATGAGGAGGAGCATGTTGCTTTCATGGCTGAGAATGCCGGTAACCTGAAAAGCGCGTTGCAGTGTCCCTACTGGATGACGAGTGGGATGATTGGGTGCCGGAACCGGGCATCCTGCTGTATGACCTCTTAGGACGGAAGTATGAGTCCGAGAAGGATGTGCATCCGGCTGAGGCTGTTGGTGCTGTTGCTCGGGCGAATTAGCGCGAGCATGACCTGGACAACCACAACATGGATGAGATCATATCGCTGTCCGGGCTGTCTGGTTGCTTCGGCATGTCTAATGATGAAGCGGGTGTGCCTCTGGTGGCATGGGCGGCTCTGCCCGTGTTGTAACCAAGTCTGATTCCGCTTACTTGGTTGATGCGGTTGCTCTTGCGAGTGCTGTTGTGAACTGGTATTTAAAGACAACTGGCCTCGATGAGAATGAGATGGTGGCTATGACGAATGTGGGCTGGATTGGCTTCAATAAGATGATTTCAGTCTTTGCCCCAATCCGGAAAACGCATGCTGGCCCCCCCTCCCCCGGCCCCCTTTACCACTAACCCCTTTCTTCTAAGACGCCGTCACCCGCAATCCAATCGGCCCTTCCCTACTTCTCGGGATTAGGCTTGGGTGTAACTCTTGTGCTGACAGATAAAACGCGATGCAACATAATTGCGTTTTAACGCAACAACACATCATTGTTTTGCAACAGGGTACGCTACATAACGCAATGGGCATGGTATTAACTCCCCGGCAAGGTGTATCATGCGATCATGAATGCAAAGCGTAAGTAGTGGTTTTATATATGTGGCTGGTAGCAACACAAATGCTGCTCAGCGGTCAGCATTTGGCCGGTCTCCCTTATTGGTCACCGGTTCTTCCGGATGTTGTTTTGCTATCCAACCCGAGCATCACGGCAGCATAGTTGCGGTATCGCCTCCAACGGTGGCCCTTGCACCATTGCATTGCAATATTGCGAGGCGTATCGTATTGAATTTTATCGTGTCACTGATTTACATCGTGGTGTCAGACATAACATGCCAAACCCTCACTGGATGTGCGCAAAGCATCTTAGGCCGGTAACATAGGGCGAGGGAGGCAGAGATTCCATTGCACTGGGCATCGTGACTGCATTAAAGTATTGAGCCCCGTGGGGGGTAACTTCTATGTAAAACCCGCACACACACACACACACACACACACACACACACACACACACACACACACACACACACACACACACACACAAGTATCGCTAGGCACATACCCGATGGCGCCGGGTACTGACTGGCCATGGTGCGCGAACCCAAGAAGATACGAGAAATGATGTCTGCAGCAGGGGGCAAGGCGAGCAGCATGAGGGGGGGCATGGAGATGGGGCTAAGGCTGATGGGTCACTTTGGCGGGCATGCGATGGTGGTCTCATCTGCTATCCTGGTCCGCATCGCGACGCGGCCTTCATACAAGAGGTGAGGATGCAGCTTCCGCACTGCCAGCAGCTATCATTCACCCGCTTTATTAGTCCCTCAGTCCTTGCACCCCCTTGTTTCTTAATGTAAACCAGTCATACCGCAGTATCCGAGATGACAGCCACTCATACCCCGGCAGCACCGAAACCTGGAGGGCTGGACCATGCTGCCCGTCTTACCGGCGCCGTTCATGCCATATGGCTGACCCTTTCCGCCACCTCAGCCGCATCGTACAACAACTATCTGGTTTCGAGTGCCCGAAAGTTCCGAAACCTTCGTCGACGCATGTCGACGTTCCGGTGACGTTCTCCTAAAACACCATGTGCACCAAGAACACCCGTATTTGTAACCGGCCGCGTTGTGGCTGGTTAACGCCGTCTAGCCCCGGGCGACACGCAGCGACCGCGATGCAGTTTTCTTGGTTTTGGAGCGCAGAGCCTGCCAGATACCGAATCGCCGAGAAGCGTCGAAAATGTCGTCGACAACACATCCGGCCACGTTCATCCGTGGTCATCGCCTACCCTTCAATACCCATTTCCTCCGTCCTTCGAGAATCCGCCCATGCAGCCTCACACCCAAGCGGCTGGTCGACGTCGTCCACACCGCTCGCGCCGCGACACCGCGCTCCGTTTGAGTTCCGAAAGCCCGATCCTCCAGTATGAATGAGTATTATTGTTGCTTCGTAGCTGGTCGGCGTCGGCTGGCCCCCGTAAACACGGCACCGCATGCCGTCGCGCGCAGAGTTCAATAATTCATGCATGGAGAGCTGAATCTGCCGAAATCCCGGTGGCTACAAACGACAAGCGCCCATCGCCCCATCGCAGCATCCCAAGCGATGTGTCAGCGGCTTAGCAACGCTGAAAATCGCCAGGGTTCGACCACTAGCAGTGTTGCTTCACTTCTTGCCTAGTTGGTGCCCCCCCCCCCCCCCCCCCCCCCGCCCGGTGCCACCTCGCACGCCGCATCGTCACGTGGAATGCCGTTTTCTTGTGGGTTCGGAGCGCGGAGCCTACTGCCGAGTGATGCCGTTTTCTTGTGGGTTCGGAGCGCGGAGCCTACTGCCGAGTGATGTAGGGTCGAAACTGCGGAAACGTAGTTGTTGTTGACTCATCGACGCATCGTCATGTTCCGACTTCCAGCAGCACCCCGCCTACACTGCGAAGCCCAAGGACCACGCGAGCATCCGTTCCGGCAGACCCACTAAATGATGGGATCTCGGCGTCGTCAGCCCCCGGCATCGTACTATCGCACTATCAACCATCATATGTCGCGAGCCCGCCCGCAGCCAGTCTGCCCAAAGCAACAAATCCAAAACGTCGTCGACGACGCATCGCAAAGTTCCGACGGGTGGCATGCTCAGAAACATTCACACTCGCCGGCTTCCGACTCGGCAGCTTCAATACTTGCTAGATTGGTGTCACTCCTCGCCCGCGGCGCCACCTTGCACGCAGCGCCCACGCGGCACGCTGCTACTTGGTTTCGGCGAAGCGTCGAGCCTACTACACCCCTCCACATAAGTACGGGGTTTACGAATTCGATCGGCATACCCATGCGCGGCTACAACGAGGCCGGCGTGCGCGCGTGCATGCATAATATTCAGGGTCGTACGGTTTTTGGGGGAAATGCCGCGATAGCGCGATACACCCACAACGGTTCCGTCGGGCGTTTAAAAAGCGGGGGCTCCTCAGTACGTTGCATCATCGCGAAACTCCTCTGCAAGATCCCATATTGACACCGCGCGGCAACGAATACCGAAGATTGACACGGTCAAAGTTCTACCACATCGAGATATCGGCCCACGTGCGCGCCACGTGCAGATTTACGAGTATCACTATACCGGTGATGAATTACGGTCGCTCTTTGCGCCGCGTACTCGTACCGTGCGGATCAGTCCACACGCTCGGATTCTGCCGAGCGCTCACGGTGTTAATTTTCTGAACACCTGCCGTAACCGATGTGCCCGATATTGCCACGCGGTTGCGGATGCCGTCGACGCTCTCATTTAGGCAGAAAGCCGAGCTCTCGCGCAAAAGCACTTCAAACCCACAATTTCCGCCTGATGTGTGCGTACATTGGCATGGCGTACCGCTGTTCCCCCGGACTCTTACCACATCGCCCTTGGTATGATAGCTATCGAATACGCGTGTAGGTCATTAAATTAGATTAGGTCAGTCGTGGTATGGGACAAGCCCCATGTATTGATTCCGCTAGTCTACTACGGGCAAAATCTTGGACAATAAAATCATGTTGTGATCGTTGCATAAGCAAGCGGGATAGGTTTCTCGTGACCTTCCTACCGCATGGCAAAGCTGTTCTGTAGTAGTGCATGCCCGCATGCCCATAGCGCGCCATCGTGAGCTGAGAGGCACGAGAATGGCGCGTACTTAAATGCGTTGATGCTTGTGGGAATAATGTAGTGAAAGACGGGATCCCGCGTGGAGGGCGTGGGCATCGCTGAAGGGGGAGATGTGCCATGTGAGTGGTGCATGCACGAGTACACCCACGAGTACACTATCACGCCACCGTGTATCTTGATATGTAATTGGCGTAAAGTTTCACGCATGTGTGGTGACCATCACACTCTGTCACAAACGTCAGTTTTCGACCTAATTATTTCTAAAACTCTCGAAGAAGTGCCAAAGCAACCTCGCACGACCGTGCTGGGACTGGGTGGATTGTACCTTTGGTCGCGCAGATTTAGTGGTATTTCTGAAATTCTTTTTTGACATTTCCTCGCAACGCATTGAGCAATAGTGCACTACCGCGAGTTTGAGAGTTGCACCACAAGGCAACACCACTGCATTGGCGATGGTATCACGCCACATCGTGCACATGCGCACGCTACTGTGGCCCAACCTCACCCATCAGCGCCCTAGCCTCTTGGCTGACATGTTTATTCCTCACCTATCTATGGCTATCCCACCATGCAATGTTCTTTGCATGCACGGCCGCGGACGTGCGGGGCACCACCCCCCGTTGTTGTGGGAGTTATAGAAACGCTTAATATCATGGCGCAAGTGCCACTTTGTGTAGGGCACGTATTAAGCCAAAGGGCTTGCTTAAATCCTAGGGCGATGACAAATGATGAACATGAATCTGCAGCATTCCAGGGTGTCAAGTCAGAAATCTTAGATTCAGCTGACCTATCATTCATCGCAACCTCACATTCGGCGAAAAAGGGACACGGGACTTATGTGGAAGAGTATATCATACACTGCCGAATGCCCGGGTTATCCTGCCGACCTGCGAAACGAGGTCCACGCATCGAATTGTTCCCACATGACGTCTAGATGCAACACGCATGCACCACGCGAATGTCCGTCTCTATAGCCCAGTACCTCACGGCTAGTGGCCGGCGTCATCCACCCCACAGCAAGACGACCGCAAATAGACCGACTTGCCGCAAGACGCTGCACTACGCAGTTTTCGATATCGTCTAACGAAAGCCCGAACGACAAGGTTTAATATCGTCACCGCAACGTTCCGAAGCACCGCCTGCCGACCATGCCCAGCCGATGCTTGTAACCACGATGTTGTTGTGTTTGCGCACCTCCGCTGCCTATCTGCCTCTATCTGGATATATCTGGATAGATGGATCCGTTTATTATTGCCCCTAGCGCCATCATCTCACACGCCGCGACGCCGGCGGTTTCGGAGCACGCTTCTTATTCTTAATGACCCGCCTGAATTTACGATAACGTCGCCGACATATATCGCAGCGGTCAAAGATGTATAATAATAACGACTCTAAACATTTGCTTTCCGATAAATTAACACTGCACTACCGTCGACACGACGCTGGATGATAATGAACGAGTTGGCGCTGTCAGCGATGGTGGCAGCCTACAGCACCACCACTTCATGTTCAGATATATAACTATTGAAGTGTATGCAATCATCATTATTATACATTGTAATTCGGTGAGAAACTATTGTGCTGCCAATCTACTATAATAAATGGTTAGATACACTAAAGATGTACACACGCGGCAGATTAATTATTATACGTTGTAGTTCCGGGCTTCCGGCATATGTGTAAAGAATAACAGCAGGAGACAGTGCTGTTAAGACAACAGATATTGTTTGTTACTATCAATTATCGAAAGTAGCACGATGCCAGTTACTATTGATCTTGTGATCGAGGAGATTTGGCAAAGTCAGGCGCACATGTTAGTATTATACATGCGTTTGGCGTGCTTCATTGTTGTTTAGACGATGAAACATGTGCACCATGCATCGTCGTCAGTAACAGTCAACCTAACGGCGGTATGTTTTTTGTCCATTACATGAAGAGTAGCAGTTGAGCACTGTGTATGTGTGTCTCGAAGGACGACAGTAGCACAGGCAGGATATGCATAGAGGCTCCTTTGTAAGAAAGAACGGATTGAGTGTACCAGGTACGTTAGTGTGCGCAGAACGCCAATATAAAAATACGAAGATATTAATAAGATGCATTGCGTGGCTCCTGGTGAAAAAATGCATAACAAGCTAACGGAAGCCAATGTGTATTTCTGGGATCATATATATCACACCTACACGACACTACAAAGGGCTTCATTCAACTGAGCCATGCTTAATGGGCAATCTCTCTGTCCCCCCCCCCCCCTCCCCCCCCTCTCGCTCTCCCTTTCTCTTCACGGGAATCTTTATCTGAATATTAACAGCAGTATCAGGGTATCTGGCTGTGTTGCTGTGGCGAATACGTGTAGTGAGTACGACTTTTGGAATCAAGTCCCAGGCTCTCGATTGGACGTGCCGAAGCCTTACATACACCACCGCAATTACTTTGTATGCACAGCTGCGCAATTTACATTTTCACAATAGCAAGCACAGCAATGCATGATATTGATGCACATTCGTAGAGTTTACTGCATGTGTTGAATGAATGAATAAATGATTGATTTTAGGCAGCACCAAACAAAGTCATGTTTTGAACCCAGTGGGGAGCGCCTATAGTCGCATCTTCTGCGCGGAAGTAGGATTGATACAATCACGCAAATCTTATGGGGCTAAAACAATGACCGGGGGCTGACATGTGCAGAAAACACATTGAGAATAGCAGCTGCATGATGCTAGCCATGCAAACGAGTTTAGGGTTTTATTGTATTTTGACGGTGTGTGTGTGTGGGGGGGGGGGTTCCGCGATTGGACATTCATGTTGTCACGGAGCTGCAACACACTGCCACGACTCAGGGAGGTTCACATGTATTTCGAGAGCGAAGCCGTTCACACACAGTAGTAGTGCATATCATCCTCCAGTAATGTGCATGATAATACACGCTAGGCCCAATTGAAGGGCAGAAATATTGCAGGGCACGGTTGAGCGAAGTGTTGCGAGTCAATAACCAGTGTCCTACATAAGGATTATCTGAGAGCACTCAAAAAAATGGGAATATTAATTATTCGGGACGACAGACACGAAGGAAAGAATTGTGTATTTGCATAAATACTATCTGGGCAATATATAGGCACTGTCATTTTCATGACTGCCCCGCCAAGGTATTGTGTTGAACCAAAATTAGCAAAGCTAGCACCGCCAGATATAAAACCTTGTGTGGCATGGTAAGCTCATCATTCCGCTGCCAGTTTTGACCCCCGACGTTGTTTCCAGAAACGACCACATATTCAAATCCGCCATTGCCGGCTTTGCTGATACTTGGCGGCGCTCCACGCTAAGCCTCCCCCTCTTTTGCCACATCGGCCAAGTCCGGGTTGAGCAGTGTGTCAATTGGCAGTAGTGGCGCGTCCTCAGGCTGCGTCACCTCCACCTAAGAGCATAAAGCAACCACGAGACAATTGTCAGAATTGGGGAAGGGGGACACGCGAAAGGGGAGCCGGGAGCGGGAGGAGGAGGGATTTTGCAACAGCTGCTATGCCGCGATGTTGTCAACATGATTGACAACATATCAAATTCGCTGCGGTGCGTCACGATAAGGGTACTTTCGCCTCACAAGCAATCACAACAAGCCAAATGTCAAGCTATTGAGAAGCGCTCATTCTGCTTGCCATCATTCTCAACCTGAAATAGGCAAATTGAAACACATCACTGCGACAGGAGGAGTGACTGCATCTGTGGTGTGGAATTGCTCACCTTTGCGCCAGCCATAAACATCGTGATACTGGGCACGCAGAGCGCGTGCCGCTTGAGTAGGCTGAACGCCTTGCGCTCCGCGTCACGTCCCTCGGCCGCCATCCTTTCGTCAGCTCTCGCGAGACCGTCCTTGATCCACGCCTTGAGCTGCTGGCCAGTGAGCTGCTTGAGCGCCACACGCCAGTCCCAGTCCGCCTCGCCGCCCTCCTTGCCATCCGCCCCCAATGCCTCGCCTCTTGCTCCCTTGACCGGGCTACCATCCCCAGTTCGAGCCTTGGCCTGGAAATCAGGCGATAAGTCGTCGTCGTCCAGCGGCTCCATGTCCGACAGTAGCTCGCCAGGACTGTGCAGAGGGATCTCACTCATGACTGAGATGAGCATGCTACCTACAACATGGAGAGAGAGGCAGCCGTGTTAAGTATGTCAATAGGTTATTTTGCTGGGGGGCAAGTGACTAGCCACACGTATGTATTGTGTAGTACGAGGTGTGAAAAAGACGATAAAGAGATAAGGGTAATGTGAGTATTCATGACAAGTTTTGTAAAATGGGACGCAATCCAAAATCAAAGAAAATATACACTAGGTGCTAGATCCCATGGTCCCCACCTGACGCTCTAAAATGACTCAGCATAACCACTGCAAAAGCTCATACTTTTCGAGCAGCTGTGGCCCTAAAACTAATGAACCACACAGTCCCGCCAAAACATCGATGCTAGATTTGTGGTTTCGTAGCATTGACCAACGTATGAAGTCGTGCAGAACCGTGTACGGCGTCAGTATTCTGCGTACCAAACATCTGGCTCCAAAACCACGGAAAATCACATGATGTAAATCAAATGGAGCTGCGCAACTGGTAAAAAACACACAATCTCGCAAAAAGTATGAAATGCATTTTGAGTGTGAGTATTTCAGAGTAGATATCCAGCTCCAACATTACTCTGTTTATACCCACTAATTCCACGAGTATAAGGGCAAAGTCGATGATGTGTATGGCGTCTGGGGGCAGTCGCATCGCCTCACCCAGGATGATGGTCGCCGGGCTGGACGTCTCCACGAGACCCATCAACTTGCGGATGAGGCGGCGTCGCACGTCCCAGCTCAGGTCCAGGCGAAACGCAAGCGAAGAGAGGAGGTGCTGCGGGCCGCGGGCCAGCAGGTGCCTGCAACAAGTAGTTTTGGCGTTTGGTCAACATGCCTCGGCAGGGCGTCAGGGGCTGAAGGATGCCGTCCACAAGTGCTAGATGACACAGCGATCCAGACAGTGCTATGCGCGTGTGTTGCGGCTGATTAGCTGGATGGACCCTTTCATCAGGCGCGTGGTCTTGGCATGTTGACGGCGTTTGCGCTGCCTTAGGGTTGTGATGTTATAAGGTCACTGACAAAGGATTTGACTCTTTAGTCCTATGCGGAAGTTGCGGACTGGAGTGACTGTTTGAATTCGGAGCAGCTGCGGCTCAGAAGCCATGACAATACTACCCTTTCGCGAAGGGGTAGGGGGTTGCTGTTGTAGCATTCAATGTCAGGATACTAAAGGATTTGATAACCTGTACTCCAAGTCTGTGCAATGAAAAGTTGCATTTGATGGATTGGTAATTGCAGATACTGTAACGGACAGATTCCCCACCATTACTCCCACATACTCGTCTCTTTAAGCGCCTTCCCGCCCTGCCCCCTATCAGGGCACGCACCTGAGAGAGGCGGAGCTGTTGAGGTCAATCTTGAAGGTGGGGAAGTCCGTGAACGTGAGGCCGGCCTTAGCAAGCGTGGCCACAATGGACTCAAACAGAAGGCCGCCTGCAAAGACGGTCACGTCGAGCGAAAACTCCTTGTGGACCCTCGTCCGTGCCTTCACCAGCGTGCTGCACACGCGGCCGCAAGCTGACAAAGGTGACGCCCCCGCCCCTGCAGCGCATGGGTTTTGCCAGGCTCAGCAAGCTGGCGTGGCATTAATGTTGGCAAAATACTGAAAAGACAAAGTGATAATTCCATGCAGTAAATCCAAGTTTGACTGCTCCACGGCCTACACGCTAAGGCGGTTATAGAGCCTTCATCTGTTGTCGATACACTGTTGCTTGACAAATTGGTTTCGGAGCCTCGGCAAAGGACCACGCGTTTCCAAACTAGTCGTTGCAGCTGTAAGTCTACATGGGGTACTGAGTCATGTGGCAAGGTCAGCTAGGGTGTCCAATGGGGGCAGGGTAGGCAGTCGGTCACCTGGCGGGGCTCTCGCCCAGGCCGCCGCTGCCCTCGATGCCAAAGGCGGGCGCGGCGTCCGTAAGGGCATCGGCCAGCGCAGCGCAATGCTGCGCGAGGGCTGCGCTTAACGCCTTCTGAAGTGTCTTCATGTCATCCGGTGGCGTGGAGTCCCGCAACTGCACCCGCATGCTCAGCAGGGCGACGGTGCTGCTGGGGGCGCGCATCTCCTGCATGACTGCCTGCATGCACACCACAGAGCCACTGAATCACAAAGGTGCTTCCTCCACTCCCTCTTCCTTGCGAAGCTCGAGCCCGCAACATTATTGCTGCATCAGGATATTAATTTGACACCTCTGAAATCAGGTACGGACGGGGTGCGGACTCACCTATAACACGAACCCTTATTGTAAGCCTCTAGCTATTGACCTTGCATATAACCTGTAGGAACATTTGCCATGATTCCGCTATTATCTGTATTTGCATTTCTCTGTATTTTGTCTGTGTTTGAGCGCCAAGATGTATTTTCTGGTAGGTTGGGCTTTATGATGATAGGTTTTGGTAGGTCATTTTTCGCCGTGATCGTATCACCTCGGTGGCTCCAGTACAAACAGCGGCAATTAATATCAGCAGTCACTACTAGATGGCACCTCCAATGGGCAACGCAGCACGTTTCTGTTTGTGTACATTCACCCTACCGTTAAGCAAGTTTGGTCTAGTCATCAACACAAAAAGGCCGTAGTTTCTCGAGGTACTGAGCTCGCAAGGATGAAGATGGGATGCTTCAATAATCTTTTGGATGGGTGATGGCGCATTGTATCGCATGGCATGGACCACATCGTATCGGGACACCGTGGTAAGCGGCCGCTAGTTGTGGTTTCGGAGCGAAAACGGCACTGCAGTCACACCATGTCCCTGCCACCTCTAACGGCACTGTTACTGCTACTATGGGTGCCACAGCAACAGCGGCAACATATAAAGACAGTGTACTAATGCTACACTGGTACTGTCCCCCAATATTTTGCGTATCCATGCATATTGGTGCCGCGCAAAGACGCTCCGCTTGTATTTCCCATGTACCAGTTGTAAGTACGGCGGGTTATCTCAGGCAGGGGCGGTCTGACAATTAATAGGGGATGCACATGCTGCGTTGGGTGCGCACCTGGTAATCTTCCTTGGGCATCTTCTCACCCATGATGGCCAGCTTGGCGGCCTCGCTGGCGTCGTCGCTCCAGCCCACGCTGACCTTTACGTCGCCCGAGGTCAGCGCGCTCTTGGCGGACGTGAGCGCCTTCCACCCAAACTGTCCACCCCAGCCCACGCCCGCGCAGCCGACGGGCGCTGCCTCCGCGGCTGCACTTCGTATCTGCCAGGGGTATGATCGCACGTGGCCAGGCTGAGGTCAGCAGTGCCTCCTCACTGCAGTCATTCTCAGTGTGCAAAACAAGCGGATTGCAGGGCATGCGTGGATCATACTGGACCATGAAGGACCATGGCGAGTGAAAGAGCAACGCTGACCAGGGCGGGTGTGGACCATGAAAGGAGCATGGCGAATGAAAAGTGCGATTGTAAGCACGGACTCTGGGCGGGGAGACATGTACATGGTCTTCATTACTCATGTATTGAAAATATTTTTATTTCCGTCTATTGCTTTACGGCGCTATAACAGTAGGGGACGATTCATATAGTTGTATTTCACACTTGTGTGAGTAAACAGTGGATAAAGGCGAGTTGGAAGAGGTAAAGGGCGCACCTTTAGCCACATCCGGAGTACCGCCTTCACGAGTCTATCCTTCATGGAACAGCTCCCAAACTCCTTCATCCACCAGTCTGAAAATTCCTGTACAGCAGGCACATTGTTTGGCGTGGCTGAGATTAAACGTATCAGCGCCCCTTCTCCTCTCCGTGCCGAGCGGTATCAATGTGATTAGACGCTGATATGGTGACAGGATGGAGGGACGGTGCCTAACATTTTGGCACAGCACGGCGCGCAGGAGGTTTGTGCTAAAGCCGCACCTTTGAGGCTGATGCGGCCATCCGGCTTGCCATCAGTGTCCATCTCCTTCAGCAGTGCCTGAGGAGATATAGTCGAGCAGCGCTGGTCAGTTGCGGCGGTGAATAGTCTCACATACCATACCGGGACAAGGTGTAGGGATGGGGGGGGTGTCACCAAGAGGCCGCCGGCGTACCTTGAGCTCTTCGCGGGAAAGTGCGTAGCCGAGCTCTTTGGCGAGCCCCGCCAGCTCGCCCTTCTCGATGTAGCCGGAGCCATCTGTGTCAAAGTGACTGCATTGGGGGCATGTTGTCGCTTTGTCAACCATCCATCTCAGACAAGCAATCACTCCATCAGTCGTGCAAGAGCTCCAATGGTTGCTGGATGGGGCCAGATGAGAGGCGCTGTCACACTCACTAGAAGGCCGACTCCACGATGGCACGCTCACGACTGTTCCGCCTCTCTACTGCCGTGGCCCGCGCCTTCTTGGTTGTCCCGACGGAGACCAGTGCTGTCTCGAGGGCCGCCGCCGGCGTGTCTGCCAGCGCATCCGCGGACTGGTCGGGCAGCGGGCGGCTCGAGGGCCGCTTATCGTGGCTGCTGCGGCGAGCGCTGTCGCGCCGCTCGCCGCTGCGGTGCTTCGGCTCGCCGTTCCTGTTCTCTGTAGACACAACCAAGAAAAGCGCTGACAAACACTCAAGGTGCCAGGCTGCAGCCGAGCAAGACCGCATATGCTCTTGCGCGCCCCCCCCCCCCCCCCCCCCTTTCCACCCGAGCGCTTTTTGCCCCAATCCTCTGGGCCCAACAAGAACGGAAAATAATATAAAGCCAGGACACCTGACCTCGAGTCGTATCGAAGAGGATGTGGGTGCATGCGCGAGGTTGTTCCTGCTTCGCTCGACAACACTCGTCTGCCACGCGCAGAAAGGCATGTGCGTGGTTGTTCGCTGGCCAACGTGCAAGGCCGACAAGGCGAGCCGCGAGCCCACCAGCAGTGGCCGGGGGACGGGGGGGGGGGGGGGGGGGGAGGGGGGGTGAATGACTTATACTCGCTGCGGGCTGTCATCAGCTGACATCAACGATGTGTGCGGCGAGGAGAGCGACCTACGGAGTAGGTCCACACGGCCAGTGTTCATTTTATATTTTTGGAGTGCACGCCGCACCAGGTGAACGACAGTCCCGACTCTCGCTCTTGCGCCGCCGCTCCTCCTCCTTCGCGCTGTCCCGTTGCTCGCGCCCGCTGGAGTGCCCGTGCCCGTGCGCGTCGGCGCTGCTGCGGTCGCGACGCGCTACCTCGCTCGCACGTCGCGCCGAGCTGTTGCCACGCTCGCCGTCAGCACTCCCCATCTTACAAGTACTTCCCCCCGTTGGGAAACTACGCAGCCCGGGATCGAGATCGACTGTTCCGCCGTGGAGCCTCGGTGAGTGCAGATGCGCGAGAAAGCAAGAGAGCGAAGTGCGCGCGCTGTCTCTGGTCGCAGTAATCGGCGACCTCCGCTGCTGATGACGAACCCCCGTCGGACAGCCCAACCGCCGCCCATAACAGCCACCATGCGGAGAAGGCTCGGCGCATGCCTGCGCCCGCCAGCCCAGCAAGGCGGCGCGGCGCAGCCAGCAAGGTTGTTGAGCGTCATGACGCGCGCGACCGCGCGCCTTTCCTTGAATAGGGAACCACTTCAGGTACAGGTACCGTGCTCGTTTTAACTCCCTGTAACCAAAAAGTTAACTCCCATATCAGTTGCTCTAGAGCTGTCTGTACCTCCAGGGGCTGCCCCTGGTAGCTCATCTAATCGATCTTTTTGGTAGTTACAGGGAGAGCATCAAGAGAATGCCCGGAAAGTACTGGTAGCTCATCTCGAGTTGCTCTACGCCTGCTACCCTGGCCTGTACCTGTACTAGCATTAATGCCGCGCGCGCGGTCTCCGCTGTCGCCCGATGACACATACCTGTACAGGTACCGGTACGTACTTTATCAGCACAAAATCCGCCGTCGTTCATGCGCCGTGCGCAGCGAAGATGCTGCCGGATGTACTGATTAAAATCGTGATCAGTGCGTAGGGATAAATCGATAGCGGATTGGCAACGCATCGACCCCCGCACCTCCGCCCCCCCGCCTCGCGCGCGTGGCGTGGCGGCCGCCCGGTACTTGCCGTTTCAGCAACAACCGCAACGTCCCTGAGCGACGTGAAGGTTGATGCAAGGACACTCCATCGGGCCACCCGTTCGGCCTCGGGTGTGCAGCGGCTCTGCTGCGGGCTCAGTTGTCGTCCGATCGAATCTTTGCGACCCCTCCCCAGTCCGCGTCTTGCCCTGCCTTCGGCGGCTGGCACTCGACGAAGCCGAATACAGGGGCGTCCTGGACGTGCCCCGTATCAGCGCCCCTTCCTGTCACAAAGTATTGTAACGGCCTGTGCAGGGGTGCGACGCCGCCCGGCGGAGCGACGCCAACGGAAAGGCGCGGCGCTGCCAGTGTGTGCGATACAGGCTGTCCCCACTCTCCGCAAGCAGCAGTGACACTTGGAGCATATTGCACTGAATCAGTCAGGTCCAGGTTGCGCGCCGGCGGCTCTGGCGTGCCCCATAAGTACGAGCCAGGGGTCATCGCGCAACGCCGACGAGCCAAACGACTTTTTACTCCAGCCTCTTGTAGCGAGTTACGGACTCGACCATCCACCCTCCGACGCGGGCGCGCGCGCACGGACGCGCCCCGCCTCGCACGTCCCCCAAAGGTCAGGCCCGCCCCGGGGGCTAGCGAGCGCGGCGATGGGATCGCAGCGCACGGGCGCCGGTGGCGGAAGCGCGACCGCAGCGACGGAGCTGAGAGGGGAGGCGCTGCTCAAGTCGGTTGCGCAGTTCATCAAGGACGAGGAGCTGCGGCACCGCGGGTGAGCCGCCCGACCCCTCGAAGATCGTCCCAGTGCGTTTCGCTGTCACGACTAGCCCATCACCTCGCGACGCCCTCTACCCCCCCAACTGCGTACTTGCGCTCCGGTAGGACGTGTCGTCTCGCGGGATGTCCGCGTGCAAGGGGCAGCCGTCGGGACGACGGTGTGCTGATTCCGCGGGCGGTGTGACAATGCGCAGGGAGGATAGCGTCGCAGACACTGGCGCAAACGCCCGCAACCGCTGTGGCGTTAGTAAGAATCCTAGCCAGCAGAAGCGACCGCACGGATCGCCGCAGCCATCGACGTACGCAGCGAAGCAGAAGCAAAAGCTGAAGCAGCAGCAGCACGATGCCGTGACTAAGGTCCGCCTCCCCATTCTCACAACTTGTGGTCGCTGCTCCACCCCTCTCCTTCCCATGCCGCACTGGCTCAGCTGCGAACGAATCCTCCCACTATAATCTTGTACACACTTAGCTGCCAGCGCCTTGCGGGACTGCCCCTGCATTGTAGGGCAGTGATTGAAAGCCCCAGCAGCATGGTATCTTTACAACGGATAGAAACACACAAGTAATCCCACCCCGCGTGTTGCTCTACCCTACCAGGTAATAGCAGCTAGCCCACGAAAGCCAGCAGCAGGGGTGCCAAAGGAGCTGCTGGTGGAGCCCTCCCCCGAGCGCCGCGCCCCCAAACCAAGCGGCATCACACCCCCCGCACATGCGATCCGAAACCCGGACCAGGGCGGCGGCTACGCAGCGAAGCTAGAGACCAAGCGCGCGGCGGCGGAGCGCAAAGCGGCCGGGCCGGGCGTGCTGAAGGTGGAGGCGCGTGGCAGGAGCAACAAGGTCAAGCCCTTGCCGCAGGAGCGACACAAAGCGGCTCCGCAGCAAAGGTGAGCAACAACGCCGTTGGAAAACCAAACATCGCCCTTCTATTCAAATGCCGACAAGAACAAAGAGCGAACTCCATCTATACAACAAGTATATGCATGCGGCTTGGCCCTCTTCTGAACCCTTTTCATGTCCGCTGCTTGGCTGGCCAGGGATGAGAGCCACCAGAAGGGAGACCAGCGGATGCCCGCCGGTGTGGTGTCCCCACTGGAGGGCCGGAGCCGCGCGGTGTCCGCAACCCAGGGCGCGCATGGCCCCGAGGGGCGCAGCCCACTGGTGTCACCGCGTGGCCTCTTTGAGGCGCTGCGCAGCCCGGGACGTCGCCACGGTCGCTCCCCGCCGCGGCAGCCCTCCTCTGTGCCGGGCGTCCTCCGGGCAAAGCCCGAGCGCGGGCCCACAACGCCCACCATGTCGCCGCGCCCCACCAACGGCGTGGTGCGCGTCGAGGCGGGGCCTGCAGGCGTCCAACATGCGCCCAGCCCAAGCCCCACAGGACTTCTGAGCCCCAAGCCGCCTGCATCGCCCAAACGGCAGCCCGACAGTCCGATGCAATTCTGGCGGCACGCCGCCGCGCCGCAAAGCCCGCCACCGCCGCCAGCTCCTCATACTGGAAATGCTCGCAGCAGCGCTGATAAGATTCTGGCAGAACTGCATGAGCGCCTGCGGGCCGCCACGGTACAGGACGATGGCACTGAGGGCGGGGCGGCCGTCCACGAGTCCAACCATACCACAAACATCCAGGTGAGATGGAGACTTTGCACCCGCCAGTAAATGTACTGGCTTGTGATCATTCAAAGGATAAATATATCACATTTGGATACAAATCTGAACAAACAATAAGTACCACTGGACAAACACTGACACTTTTATATCAATGTAGTACAGATTTCTGAGTATTCCTCATTTATACATTGATAACTCTGATGATACTCATGCCGTTCTCACTACTGTGTATGCCTTCCGCTTTGCCTGTGGCTTCAGGTGCAGCCAAACAGTAACGCTGAGGCGGAGGCACATGCGGGAGCGCATCCGTTGGTGCCACGACTGACACTCGATAAGCCCCCCACAGACACAAACAGCGAAGCCGTCTCGGTGTACAAGAACCTGGTGATGAAGTGCGACAAGGAGTTGCGCGCCGCAGGTGGCGTATCTCCGAGGCAGGCCCATTGCTGGCAGGAGCTCGGCTGCCAGCCCCCGACGTGGCGAGGCCAGCATGATGACGGACCTCGCGGCGTGGGAGAGCGAGCTCGCCGACATACTGGCGAATGGCGCGCAGCCTAGTCCCGCCAAGTCGGAGCGCATCAAGGCTGAGCAGCCGTCGCTCACCTTGGCGTCACCGAGGCGCTGGCGGCCGTTCGGCGGGAGTAAAACGCCTCGGCGCAGCGGCGACAGTGCGGTATCGCCGGCGCCCTCGAACTTCACACTCTGCGGCGGGCGAACGCCGACGATGTCGGACGACGAGGACGACACAGCCAGGACGCCGAGAGGGCCCACGCCGCCGCGGTCGCCGCGGGTTTGGGGTCGCCGAGACAAGGTTACGCCTCCAGCGAGCCCGAGGAAATCGAGCGGAGGAGGGTTCGTCTCGGCGCTGTCGAACAAGCTCAACGCCGCGTTCACGCTGCTGTCGCCCCGGAGGACCCCGAGCAGCAGTCCAAGGGCAACACCTCCGGGCTTGTCACCCTTGACCTCCCCGCGGTACGGTGGCAGCGGCAGCAAACGGAACCTCGCAACGGTGTCGCCCAGGCCCCCGTCAAGGTCACCCAGCGACGCCGATGAAATCAATAAGCTCGCTGCCGAGTCTACGCTGTTGTCGGGTGCCACTGTCGTGCGCCGAACGAGCCAGGCCTCCGTGGGCCGGGAATACCGGCCAAAAATGGACGACAACGATGCCGAGGACGACGCGCTGGAGATGATGATTGGGCATTCACCTTTGCCGGCCGTGGTACTTCCCTCGAGGCCTGTCGCCAGCGACGCTGCCGCTGCTGATGCAGTCGCGAGCACTGAGCTGAGTTCGCCAAGGCGTCGGACTCCTCGCGTCTCTGAGTCGCTGCGAGGCGTAGGAGCAAATCTCGACGTCATAAATGGCGACTTGGCACAGGCCGCAGCGTGCGTGGAGGAAGTGCATGCCGGTCGGTCGATCAGCGACGGGTCGACGCGGTCGACCGGCGAGGACTCGCAGCGTGGCGCTTTCGACTTGCTGGAAGGCGAGGGCGATTCGGTCGCCATCGACGATGGCAGTGACTGCGAACGCCATCAGAGCGGCGACGGTGCGTGGCATGAGAACGACACCACCGCGGAGGATATCTCCATGATCTGGGACGACTGCGTCGCGGCGGCCGCTGCCAGTGTTCCATCCTCGCCATCCCCATCGCCCTCAAAGGCGATCGACAGCAGCGGCAAAGCGAGGTCTCAGCTTCAGCAGCATGACTCCACAAACTCAGGTCTAACAAGCTCACCAGCTCACCTCATCCGTCGTATTGGCTTGCAGCGCGGAGAGGCTCCAGGCGTCCGCCTGTGCTTGCAGCTGCCTGGCAGCCCTTCCTCGCCCGCCACGCCGGGCAGCGTGCGCACGCCCATCAGCGCCTCCGTACGCTACTCGGCCTCTGGGTACAGACTGGCGGAATGCTCCATCGACTCGGCGGATGCCAACAGTGTCACGAGCCTAGATGAGGCCTCCCTGGAGGGCGCTTTCGTGCGCCGCCGCTTTGCGCCTGTCGACTCTTGCGTCCTGCTGGCGCACGCCGCTGTCCTCACCGGACTGGCCAGGCATGCGATCCGAGAGCCGCAGACGGCAGTCAGACCAGGAATCAGTGCCTAAAGGCCTCGGCCGTGGGGCCAGGGGCCGTCACAATGAACGTCACGGACGCGTACGGTTCCCTGTGTCTCTTGCTGGCATTGGCACAGAGCTTCTGCGCGCTGCTGGGTGGTGGCTGTCCGTGCCAGATAGCGATGCCCCGTTGGGGCCAGAAGCGGACGTTGGCCGCGAGGTGCTGTTTTCATGGACGCTCGTCCAGCTGCATACGGGCGGCAGCCTGTGCAGTCCCCACTTCGCGGAGACTGTCGTTCCGGGGCTGTTGCACCGCCTGCCCCACCTGCTCCTCGCGTCTGGCTTTGCTGCAGCTGTGCGTGACAGCGTGCTGACAGCTGCGCTTGCGCAATGGCGCAGCCGCCTGCAAGCGGGCTCTAGTCGCGGGGACGGCTTCATCGGGGCCGCCATTCACTCGGACACGCCGCTTCACCGCTTTCCAATCGTCATCCCGGCTGGCATGCTCCCCTCTGGCCCACTCTCGCCCGTCAGTCCAGCTGTGCTGGCGCGCTGGCGCAGCCGCTCGGGCCGCGCAGAAGACCCTCTGGGCGCCCCGCTGTCCCGCACCCCCAGCAACATGTCAATCCGAAGTCAGGAGGACCGCTCGCTGACAGGCGGCGACACAGCGCGCTCGTCCAAGGCAACGCCACGGCCCGAGGCCACCCCGCGATCGGGCGGCCAGTCAGCAAAGACCCCTCGGCAGCTGTTTAAGGGCCTTACCAGGGCGTTCCGTAAG
>VCJN01000574.1:0-5000 GCA_006384855.1 Tetraselmis striata | reverse complement strand
CCGCCGCTCACCGTTGAATCAAGCGCGGACAGCCGCGCACTCGCATCTGTGTTGCCTGCCGGTGGTGGGTTACATCCACCCCAACTCTCAACCCCCCCCCCCCCCCCCCCCCCGCCCCCCGCGCGCGGCAGCAGGCATGCCGGCAAAGGGATGGATAGCGAGTGTGTCGAAGGATGGCGTGTACACATGCAAGCACTGCCACGGCATCGTGACGGGCAGTAGTGAAAGGACGGCGCGAGAGCGGCACTTCCGGAAATACCCGAACTGTAGCCACTCGTTGAAGCGTGCGGCTAAGTTGCGCCGCAAGGCCGCCTTATCACAAGCAGCAGCAGCAGGGGCGGCAGCAGCAGCAACAGCAACAGCAGCAACAAGCGCGGCAGCAGGAGTAGCTGCAGCCGTCGGAAACGGCCCGCCGGCGCCGGTCTCGGACGACGGCGGCTCGAAGGTGGACGATGTGATGGGCGTGGGGGAGGACCCCGTTGGCGAAGACGGTATGGACATCGACGCGCATGCGTTGCCGCCGGCGGGCGTCGAACCCGCGATGAGGGCGTGATATGGAAAGGCGATCCCGGCGACTTCTACATGAAGGTCATCGCCAAGAAGTTCCGGGGAGTATGGCACTACGGCGTGATAACCGGCGTCGTTACCGAGTGGGTGTTGGAGGACTACGGCGGGGCGACCCAGTGGCGCGCTGTTTTCGAGGACGGTGACATTGTGGACCTTCTGCGTTCAGAGGTGAGTGGGCCCGGCCTGCGTGCTGGTGGCACCACTCAACTGCGGTTGTATGGAATCACACGCACCCGCCCGGTCGGCGTGGCAGGTTGTGGAGGCTATGGCGGCTGCCCAGGAGCACCCCCCTGTGGATGCGGACGGGGAGGCTCGCTTGGTAACCGTCCATCAAGGCGATGACTTGTCCAGTGAATCACGCACCTTGCCCGGCGTGCGTTCAACACAACCCGGCTGGCGGAGGCCAAGCAGAACACTGGCTGCCATGGCGTGTGCCATGTGCATGTGGTCCTGGGCTATGTCAGCATGATCAACCTCTTCCCCCTCGCGCCGTTCCACCTGTTTTTTTTTGGCTTGGGAAGGGACTTCTGGAGGAAATTTGTCACCGTGCAGGGCCACATTGGATTCCGAGCTATGAAGCAGGAAGACCGGCGCCAGGCTTTAGTCCCGATACCCAGCAACTTTGAACGCGGGTTGCGCCCTTCGTTTGCAGTGTCCAAGAATCGAAAGGTAACCCCCCCCCCCCCCCCCCCCCCCGGGCGTGGGCGTGGGCGTGGGCGTGACGGCATTCCCCTCCATGACTGCAGGGTCAGGCAAGGTGACGGTGCAGTCCGGCTGGGTCATGGAGGACTGCTTGCACCACATGGAAACGTTTTCCATTCTTAACGCCGGTCCGCTGCTGGAGGAGGCCCGGGTGAAGGCGATCATGACCGAGAAGGAGCTTCGCGTCCCCAGGCGGTGCTTGGGCACATGTACAAGCGCATGCAAGGAGCTGCGTGGTTCGTCACGCGGTGGGGGTTGCAGAATGTGGTGACGGAGGAGGACGGCCCCGAGCGCAAGGCGCAGGTGGACGCGCTCACTAGGGAGGGGAGGACTCGATACCCCGCGCGGCGCCAAGGCGCGGCGGGCGGGGCAGCGCGGCGCCAAGGCGCGGCGGGCGGGGCAGCGCGGCGCCAAGGCGCGGAGGGCGGGGCAGCGCGGCGCCAAGGCGCGGCGGGCGGGGCAGCGCGGCGCCAAGGCGCGGCGGGCGGGGCAGCGCGGCGCCAAGGCGCGGCGGCCGGGGCAGCGCGGCGCCAAGGCGCGGCGGCCGGGGCAGCGCGGCGCCAAGGCGCGGCGGCCGGGGCAGCGCGGCGCCAAGGCGCGGCGGCCGGGGCAGCGCGGCGCCAAGGCGCGGCGGCCGGGGCAGCGCGGCGCCAAGGCGCGGCGGCCGGGGCAGCGCGGCGCCAAGGCGCGGCGGCCGGGGCAGCGCGGCGCCAAGGCGCGGAGGCCGGGGGGCAGCGCGGCGCCAAGGCGCGGCGGGCGGGGCAGCGCGGCGCCAAGGCGCGGCGGCCGGGGCAGCGCGGCGCCAAGGCGCGGCGGCCGGGGCAGCGCGGCGCCAAGGCGCGGCGGCCGGGGCAGCGCGGCGCCAAGGCGCGGAGGCCGGGGCAGCGCGGCGCCAAGGCGCGGCGGCCGGGGCAGCGCGGCGCCAAGGCGCGGCGGCCGGGGCAGCGCGGCGCCAAGGCGCGGCGGCCGGGGCAGCGCGGCGCCAAGGCGCGGCGGCCGGGGCAGCGCGGCGCCAAGGCGCGGCGGCCGGGGCAGCGCGGCGCCAAGACAGCGCATACAGCGGAATCGGCGGAAAGGGATGCATTACAAGCTGTGGACGGCAGCCGCTGAAAACTATGCGGTCATGCCGCAACAACCCCAGCACTGGCTTCTGGATACCTCTGATCTGGCTGACGGCGGCGGGCTGCAGGATGCAGGGCCGCATGACTGAGGTGGCGGTGCTGGTGAGCCCGCAGAGTCTGCATGCGGCGGAGGCGGCGCAGCCGCATAGGCACTAGACAATGCTCTGAAGCGAGCCCCAATTGTCTGCCCAGCGCTTGCCCCAATGTAACGCACCAGCTTGGCAGCAATTGGCAGCTCTTTTGTCCCCCCCCCCTCCACCCCACAGACACACTACCAATACCAGTTTCTCATCCCGGCGGGCAGTTGATGCGTATACCCAGGCTTGTGCGTACGCGATGCGGGGGGGGGGGGGGGGGGGCAATCACTATAGCTAAGCTAGTGATGTGAGATATGAGTGCAGCAACAGATATTGTGCAAGATATAATACGATGGCATGCAAGCGGGTCCCCGCTCTTCCACAATCATTGGCCCTGCTCCCTCTTGCCCCGCCCCCGGTGCCCTTTAGCTGCTCTCAGCATCCCGAGTGGGATGGGCGGGGCAGCGGTTGCTACCGAGTGAGGCGTAGCATCGTTTGCAGTAGCAACGCAGCCTTTCCGGTGTGACGCCGCCTTGATGTAACCCAGCAGTACGCGCGAAGTGCAAGTGCAAGCTGCTGATGGCGGGGATCCCGCGCGGGGGGGGGGGGGGGGGGGGCTGCGGCTGTGGGATAGGCGCGGCAGCGGTTGCTACAGAGTGAGGCGTCGCATTGTTTGCAGTAGCAACGCAGCCTTTCCGGTTGCATAGTGTGACGCAGCCTGGATGTAACCCAGCAGTACGCGCAAAGTGCAAGTGTTACACGTCCGTGTGCCCCACCCAATGACATTGCGCCCGACCTCGCTGACGGCATGTCTCGCTCTCCTTCAGCTCCTGGGCCGTCCGCCGCCTCACCCTGCGCACCCTACCAGCCGCGCGTGCCTTCTCGGAAGCCTCACACACGGCGGCGCGAGTCGCGTCGTGGAACGCGTCCCTGACATGGCGGAACTCCGCCCTCTTCGTGGCCGTGGTCGGGCAGGGGACTGCCCGCTGATGGGTCGCCATGCATGGGTACTTGGGGCCGCACAAAGCCGGGGTGCCGTCGCAGCAACACTCCCAGTCCGTCCGTTGGCCGCAGTCCACGCATGACGGGCGTCCGGCCAGGACACGCACATGATAGTGCATGTGGCCGCCTCCCGCCACTGCTCGTAGTGCTCCGGTCAACATGGCGACGAGCAAGTCGGCATGTCCCGCAGGTGGCTGCGGGGCGGGTGGCGCGAGCGCAGCCTCGCTCGCCTCGACAACCCCCTCAGCCCGATCAGTCGCCTCGACCACGGCCTCCTCCGCCTCCTGACGCGGCGCACCAGGCGCATCATCGTCGCCTGGCAGGGCGTCCCCCCCCGCAACGGCGCCGTCGGCGGTGGCCGACGCCGTCGTGGCGGGGTGTTGTGAGGAGGTGGCCCTAGACATAGGTGGGGCCGGCACCGCCATGTGTTGCTCCACATGCGGTGCGGTTCCTGACGCGACAGCTCCGTCGCACCAGTACCGGCGCCGGCACCCCACGCACGCCTGCTGGGCTTACCACCAACCGGCATGTTTCCTTTGGGAGGCGGTTCATCCGCGTCGGAGGTGAGCGGCGGTGCCTGTGTGGGTGTGGATACTGCCCGGCCATTAGGGCTCCCGCCGCCTGTCGCTCCGCCGACCCACGCCGCGGCGTGTGCTGCGCCCCGCATAGTCGCCTCGAATATAATATACATGACGCGGGGACGGGGGGGGGATTCGTGCGTTTCGTATGTCGGCGGAAAGGCGTGCGAAGCTGCGGCTGGCGAAGGTGGTGGAAGTAAGCGTGGCGGCGTCGGCGGCGTATTACCGTGCGTGCATGCGTGCGCAACCCCGCGGCAGCAAGCGCCGGACTCGGCGTGTGCCAGCGGCAGAGCTGCGAAGCCATGGACACGGTACGGGATGCCAAGTCTGGCTAAGCAACTGCCGAGGCTGGCGGCTTAACCCCCATGTCCGGCGGTTGAGGGACGGAAAGTGCGTAGAAGTTGATCGGGAAAAAGCGGGCATATAAGCCTGGCTGTGCTAGGTTCCTATTAAGTAATGGCGGTTTGTGCTAAGTAATTCTTAGGGGTAGACCATGCAGCGCAGGTAGGGGGCGGTATAAATGAGGCCGGGCACATATACTGCTCCACGAAACGACACTGTCGCACGTGTAGTTGAATAGACGCCCCCCCCCCCCCCCCCCCCCCGCCGGGTCGGCCCGCCGACCCGCCACGGCATGTAATATTTGCATGCATCGCCGGGGTATGTGTGAGTGGATGCCCCGCCGCCACATCCCCCCCCCCCACCCCCCCCCCCCCCCCCCCCCCCCCCCCATTTACACTTGTGCACTCATTAAGTTTGGGCTGGTTTCGGAGCAGTACATGTACGTATGTATATACATACAATGGAACGTAGGACCTGCGCGGAAAGAGGGGGGGCTGGCGGAATGCGTTGGGGGTGCGTAGAGTAGCGTGTTGGTGAGATTCGGGGTGCATCGGACGCCGGATGCCCATCCACCCAGCGTAAAAGACGCCTACGTAATATTCACACTATAT